>JARHVA010003342.1:0-157500 GCA_037957365.1 Torreya grandis | reverse complement strand
GCATTTGTACTAGTCACTTCCATAGTTACTTCCCAGACATATGCCTTCCAAATATTAACACCAACTAAACAATTGACTCTATATACATATCCTTAAAATGGTTCTTAAGATAAATCATGGATTAAGAAATGAATTTATCTATAATGGAGAACCAATATTTGGTCATAGTGGACCCTCCATAGGTTACATTGGAATTTGACAATAAGGATAGATCAATGAAGAGATTGACCAAGAGGAAGGTCACCCATTCAAACCAAATGATTATATATAAGTTAGAGGAGACATTGTTTGAGATAAAAAAGAATAATATAGCTAGGCTTATCTAACAACAATAGTATAAATAAGACCCCTCTCAGCTCTAAAGGCATATGGTGATGTAGTTGTTAAATTGGTACAAGTAATATAGAAGAGAGTAACTAATTTGTATTAGCAACTCAAAGCCACATTACTAGAGGAGACCATCACCAAGGTAGAATCGGTGGTGGAATTAATGTTTGATACATTTAACACCTTGGCCTAGTAAAAGGTAAAGGGGGATGAAATATGCAATAAGATTTTCAAGGCAAAAGGTGGATATAGCACATATGATAGTAAGATAATCAACTTGGTGAATTTGATTAGAATGAAGAAGTTTTAATATTTAACCTTGATCCACTTGGAGAATTTGAGCATGTATCAATCCTATATAATTTAAATAAGGAAAGAATTGAACCAATGGATTGATGAAATGATATCACTGGGCCAGTCTCACCCAATAGGGTGACAAAGTCATAACTTTGCTTAAAGAGGCTAAGATTACACACCTTGACAACAAATATGGTTCCATTGTTATCAAGGATGCCTTTAGATCCCAACTAAAATTTTTTATTGTAAATTTCATAAACCAAGACATGGCTAGAGGAGTGAATTTTGGGTAGAAAATGGTAGACTTGGCTACATTTACCAATCAAAGAATGAAAAAGGTAGTGGTAATCAATGAGGTTGTAGGGCCTCTCTTGAGAAGGCATGATGTAATGGTATGACTTACAATAAAATTAATGAAAGAACCTATTATCAATAAAAAAATTATTGACAATGATTATAATAGATGTTCTAAATTATGGAGAGGGTAGATAAAAGATGAGAAACAAGAAGGTAGTAGGATACAAATGGTCATCATAGGAGATTTTTATTCCTTGGTCCCTATTGGAATATCTCCTTCTTCAGTCACACTATGAATCACTCCTTATTTAGCTATTGTGGGTTCACATTTATCTTCTTCTACACTAGGAGCTTCAAAATCAACCATGCCAATGGTATCCCAACCCATCATCTGGAGAGTGAGATAGCTATCTATTGGGATTTATCTTGATGAATATCATGTCCTAGTTCCCTTCAATTCATTGTAAAATAGTCCCCTATTTGAATAGGGAATATTCTTTAGTTTTTAGGACATGAGGGACTTTATCCACTGATAAACATCATACATCTAGCTCTTTTTAAATAATATTTAGAATTAAAAGGCCTATATATAGGGGTTTCCCCCCTTTATTTTACTTTAGAATATAATTTTGTGAAATTAATGAAAAGAGAAAAAATAATTCTTGTAATTTGTTCATTCTTTCATTATTTTCATATTTTCTTGTTTCTCAAGCTTTGCTAATAACACACGATTTCATTTTTTTGATAGTTAAATCTGATATTAGTGTTTCAAATGCATCTTGATAGTTTGTGATTTTTGCTATGTTAAGAAATTTTTTTATGTATGCTCTATTTTCCTTATATTCTACTAATGAATGGGATGAAAGCAATTTATTTTATGTAGTTATTCTAAAGCATAATTCTCATATATATGCATTATATTTACCCCATAATCCCCACTACATTTGTGATAACCTAAGTCTAGCACTAAGATCTCATGAAGGTCTATTTTATTTGCACTATTGTCAGGAAGAACTAAAGGAGATATGTTGGTATTTGTTGTTGTAAAGAAAACCTTATTTCTAATCTACCCTACCCCTTTTTGAAATTTTTTATTATGAATAACTTTAGATTAACGATCACTATAAATATCCATTTGTTTGTTTGAAGTTTGGGCATAAATAGGCAAAGTATAAAAGCAATATTACATCATAACAACATAAATACATTTTAGATAGATTGTGTCACTATTGAGTTCATATTGTCCCTACAACATGGTTTTCTTGAATACTATATGTGGTGGCCACATAATCATTCCAGAAAAACTAAATTATGCCCTAAGGTCTTTTAGTACCTACACTATAAATTGATAAATATTGTTCTATTATTCACATTATATCCTTGACGCATATATAAATCAACACTTTCTTTGATTCATTTTGTAAATTAATAAATAAACCATGTGTTAAAAAATTCATAGGTTTCCATTATGGCATAGGGTGGGATCTCACTGACAAGGATAAATTGATCATATTTGAACAATATTCATTGCATTAAACAATGTCAATGCCTTTATAATATACCCATGCCTTTGTTTATTTGGATCATTTTCATTCATGATACTCCATATCACCCTCTCATGTTATCAAAGACCAGATGAATAGCCTCAAAAATCCCACACTTTAAATACATGTTGATAACCTTATTTTAAAGATATATGAGTAGAAAATACAAATTCCCTTAGTTATGCAAGATTAATTTTGAATTTAGGCTTTTGGCATGCATATTTTATATTTAAATACAATAAATGGATATATTATTAATTACTATCATATAATATTTAAAACACTTACAATAATGAATGCCAAATATAAGAAAGAATGGGGTTATTTAATCAATTTTAAATCTAGGGGAAAACTTACCAAAGTATATGACAAATGTTAAATATGTTTATATGAATGTGTGTGACTTATGATCTATCTATATTAGCACCTTGAAATAATTGGATACCAACAAGGATGTATGAGTTTTCCCTTAAAGGTCCAAATTAATATGAACATATAGAAATTATATTTGTGTGTATATATGAGTAGTAGCAAAAAATTGAATACTCTTTCTTTTTTGTATGAAATATATCAATATTAAACCTACAAAGACATGTAATTCTTAACTAGAACCTTATATTTAAGTTACCTAATCGATCTTTGAATGATAACATTAGTTTAAGGAATGTTCATAATGTTTAACCACAAATTGAGATGGGTTAATATAATATAGAGTTAATATTATATAAATGAATAAGCACAAAGGTGATAAATATATCTATAACAATTAATTTTCAAACTAGATAAACAATGTTCTAAATATATAATACTGAGATATGAAAAAAATGAAAAGTAAAACTATTGATAAAAATTATAATAAAATTAAAAATAATATTACTTATTTATTTTAATGTGTGAATGCATATTTGATATGGAATAGGCTAGAATTAGACTAGATCTGGGTTCTAGATGAATCATCATATTTTATAAAATTACATTTTGTGGCATTAGATGATTCTATCAAATCTAGATGGTTGCGTCGATGTTATTATCTAACTTGGATGCAAGCATATATTAAATAATATTGAATCTATTTGAGTGTGACCACCTAGAGCCTTCTCATTGTTTGTCACCTTTACTTTGGTGTGTTCAAATCTCATGCATAGGCTATCTCTCTTTGTTAAATGATCAAACCCTAGTTCTTCACCCTTAGAGTGACTGTGGAAAAAATGGGTTAGAGGGAACATGATTTTAAGATACCCCAAATACCCCTATATCAATGGACATTGTCCTACATATAAAATACTCTAAATAGGGCCTCAGACTTATAGAGTTTTCCCCTTTGTGTTGTCTTGTCTGTGTCTTGAAAATAAACATGTGATAAGCAAGTATATATAGTGACCTTCCTTGTAACTTTAAAAATATGTCTCATGGAGTTTTCCTTCATTACTTCAAACATGTAAATTTGTTTCCCTTGTCTCATATTAAAATAGGAAATAATAGGGAATATTTTCTCACTTCAAATCTTGATTGAGTGTTTTTAGTAAGATGCCTTATGAGTTTTTGGTCTATACAAGGTGAGGAATGAATGAGGGTTGAGATTATAATTATGCCAATCCATTTTGAAACTATCTCATGTTAAATCACTTAGGCCAACCATAGGGATACATTTCATTCACAAATTTTATGACTTTAAGGCATTGGACATTTAGTTCAAAACATGATACTAATGTTGATATAGGTGTCTAGTTGGGATGCAAGTGTTTAGGAAGCTGGAAAAGATGCATAAACCCAAAACTTGTAGAAGATTATAATAAGAAAGTTCATATCATTTTGAGTAGTATAAAGGGTTTGGTCATAAGAATAAAATATGGCCAAACTAAGAGATAAGTAATAGGTATAAAGATAGTAGATGCACCCCTTTCAATGATAGGTATGTCTTAGAATTGAAGGGTATAGACATGAGAAGTAATGGAAAAGTATATAATACTAAGGTGATATATAATTCAATATTAGTGTCTACATGTCCCCCTTTAATGTATTAATGAAAATGTTAGTTTAAAGGAAAAGGAATGTGTACCTCAGTGTGTATAACACACCTTGTCTTTGTTTGAGTCCTACTTGAGAGTTTTGTTATTGATTGAGCTATACCCAAAAGCATTCTATAGTATATAATAATTTCGTATAATCTAAAATTGAAATAATTTTAAATACTTGAAATTAAATATATTGAGGTTAGGAGTACACTTTTGTATCGATGTAACCATCTTTCCTTTTATAAATTTCATTTGAAGAGTTGTTTTATTGTTGAGATTTGGTGATGAGATTAGGATAATATTAAAACCTAAAAGTGAACAAATATATAAATATTATAAGGAAACTTTCCCCCAACCTTGGATAAAATTTGAGTTTCGACCCTCTAGTTGAGATTATCTCAACTATGCAACCTAATCATACTTATAAACTAGTGATTATGAGTGATCCAAGTCAAATCCCACTATAAATATAGTGTAGGTGGATGATTTTATAACTCCATCCTATTAACTTGGTAAGATTAAATTCTGTAATCATATCAACCTTACCAAAAGTGAACCAACTACTGTACTAGATTAGATTAATAACAATCCATAAAAGTCTATTTTGGTGTAGGTTAAAGTATGTATATATATTTGTAATATAAAATATTATTTGATTTTTAAATTTAAGGTGTTATTTTAATGGAATATGCACCTCATATATGCTTTAATCTAAAGTTTGGGTATAACAATGGTACCAATGTGTAGAATGCTTCCATAAGTATGTATTGAAATCATATAGATATGTAATTTGGAAAAAATTTCAAGTGTGGAGGACATGTTCCCATGACATTCCCCTAATAAAATATAAAAATTATAATTGGTATAGGTGTGGAGAAAATGATTCCATGACATTCCCCCACTGTAATCTAAAAATATTCAGAACTAAATAAGGGTAGAATCCATGACTTTTTTACATACCACCACTTAAATTTGAAATAGTGAAAGTGTGAAAGCTATGCCTCCATGACATTCCCCCACTAATATTCCCTCCCTTTTGAGGTGAGGGTAATTACTAAGTATTAATAACCTTATCTCGAAAGGATAATATAACTATGTAATATGTGAATAAATCATGTAACATATAGGAGTAGCATGTCTAGGTAGATATATCAATGAGGTATATAGTATGTGATCACATTAAATCCCAAGATACATGATGTGAATCATGGAAATGTATATATATTAATAGTACAATATCAATAATAAATCAAGCACACACATAAGATAAATCAAAATCATGTCATAATATAATGGTTCAAGGATACCTCAAACAAGGGGCATGTTCAAAAGTCTCACAATTAAAGGGACATGAATTAGTCAAATGTACATAAAACAAGAAATGATATATTTAAATGTCAACATATACAAAAATATTACATATGCAAATATCACAATAGGAAAACATAGGCATGGGGGCCATAATCAATGGAACTTATTCAAATGTTCAAAAAATTAATAAAATGTAAGATACTACACTCAATTAAATGCATAAATGGAAAAAATGGAAGATAAACAACTATAATTAACATGTCATATTAGTCTATGGATATATGTGTTATCAAAAAATGTTAAGTGTATATCATATCAAGTACATTACAAAAGATATAAGTATGGATAAAAGCATTTTTAAGTATATAATCTCAAAAATTATAATGGAAAATGATCATAAATGATATAAATTATATGTATCATGATTGTTGGGTACTTAACCCATTATTAGAGTATTCACTCCAAATTGACATTAACCTCAATGAGAGAAGATATTTTTGGTAACTGGTTAGCCTAAGGGTTTTTGTTGCCAATTAGAGGTTGTAGTGGAAATACTATGCTAATTGGTAGGTAGCTAACCATCTCCATAATTTTAAAGGAATCAAAAAATATTTGTATTAATGTGGTAAGTTAAGCATGGAATTCATAGATTCATGAAGTTAGTGGTTATGATGATGGAATTCTAGCTCAATACTCAACATACAATTTCTACCCTAAAAAATATGCTCCTGAAGCCTTATATAATGAGCTCAAAATAGGGGAGGAAGGGAGGAGAATTATAGAAAAATTAAGGAATAATGAATTCAAATACATGTTATATAGACCTTGCTTTAGCAGCCATTAAGGCTTAGAAATAGAATGGAGGCCACTCTGACTCTATTTATATGTTCCTAAGCTTGTCTTTGAGCCTCTAGGTTGTTGATACTATGTTTTAAATATAACTCTTACTATGGAATTTCAACAATGACAATGGTGTTGCATTAAAATGTACTAAGTGTGTCTAGTTTACATGTCTTATAGTATTTATAATGGGATGAAAATGTTTATGTGATGGTGTACTTTTTATTATGTGAATTAATGTTTGTGCTTTTTACTGGTTTACTAATTTAATGGAGTCTCTACAATTTTTGTGATGCCATATTTATTTTACATGGAGGATGAGTATATATCCACACCAGTAACCCAATCCCTATTTAAATTCATCTATTTAGTATGAGTAAATTAAACCAAATTAGTCTTATGACCCATTAAGCACCTATATGACCCTGAGCTTAATCTGAGAAAGGCTTATACCTATGAATCTTCATGAGTTAAATTTATAGTACATTGCTTAAGTATCCTTAGTGAAGCCTCACAACATGGTATAACTAACCCAACAAGGGCCCCAATTCATTCTCAATTACACTTTGGGTGATCACTTAAGTCATATGCCTTATGTGAATTAATGATAACACAACCTAGTTTTTAAATGTTGAGTGCAAAGGGAGTATCCCATGCTTGCACCTGGATGTATTAAACTACCCCTATACTTTGACAACATTTTAGTTCTATTGTTAGGACCCATGTTGAATTTTGTTGTTAAGATGGTGTGACAAAATTATGTACTAACTTTATCTCAATAAAATCAAGCATTGGTTAAAATAGGTGTAAAATAGTATTACACAAAAGCATCCAATATGCAAAGCATAAAAGCCAATAAAATAGGTTCAAGATAACCTATATGATGTTTTGTATGAGTTATTTTTTTTTGAGTTACTTGAACATGCATACAAGTGATTGGATGCATATTCAACCCATATAATAAAAATATATGGAAAATTATATGAGTGGATAAAAGAGTGCCTAAAGGGGTTTGAGACCCTAGATGTTACTTGGACTAGAGTGGTGGATAAATTGTGGCAAGGAAATTTGAATATCTATGTACTTGAGTTTTTTGTATCAACTTATTCATACCCTAAGAAAGTGGAGTAAAATTTTTTATGTGACCTTAAAGGCAAGTTCATGAAGGATTTTGGCACATAACTCAAGAAGCTAATAGTTTATTATGGTTTTAAAAATTTGGGTATGGAAGGCTAAAATTATTTTTCATATGAGATATGCAAAAGGGGGAGAAGGGTATGTGTAGGTGATGTATAATGGAAGGGGATGAGAAAATTGACACCTAAGAGCTCAGAAGACAAGCCTATAATAAGAAATGGCACTGAATAATGGAGCATCTAGAACCTGGAAGTGATAGAGGACCTGTAGTAAAAGGGAAGGGCATGAGGAAGGATTTATTGAAAGATATTAGCATAGAGATAAGAGATATAATGAAGCAATGGACCAATATTGACACTTAATAGGTATGAAATTCACTGAGTTCTTATAGAATTTGGTGACTGTAGATATGCTTGATGCACCTAACCCTTTAAACCTATGGTGTATGCTCACATGTTCGATCCCACACTTAAAGATAGTACATAAGTGATTATTGACCCTACTAATGACTCATATGTTAGGAATTTTATAGACTTATATTATAACTTTGTTATTGAATAAATTATTCTATACAAGGAGGTGAATGTGACTACCTCTAGACCATTGACCACTATCTCACCATAATAAAACTTGAATATGAGCATTCTAACTCAGTCAATGTTAGAAATGAAAGGTGTCCAATAGCCTAAAAGAAGTGTTATAGTGCCATAAATAAAAACACAACACCAATGACATCAATTACACTAATAAGACTAATGGGACCAATGCCTACCTCTAGGGTTGGAGGCATTAGAAGACCACCATTAGGATAGGCAATGGGTGGATAAGTACCTCAAGTACTATCTTCCCCCTAAAACATATTTATTATAAAATGGCTATGCACCTCCTAGAGTATCATGGTGTGGAAATTACTACATAACATGTGCTAAAATGTGAACTATAGTGGTTCATGTGAGGCATAACCCAATCAAAATGTAAGGATACTTAATTTGCAACCATTTTACTAAATTGATCCCATACTTGTTATAAAAAATTTGATCCCAAATAGGCAATGGTTGACTATGATACCCTAAAGGATGTATTATTTAAGTGATTTAACATCATAGAGTTTGAATAACATAGCATCACCATGCTCAAAGAAATTACCAAAGGACTCTCAAAGAGTGTGCACTTGTATGATGCACAATTCAAAACTCTCCTATCAAAGCTCCCATATGATATTAATCCTTCCAAATAGCATAGTGGTTAATTGGGGGGTTACTCATGCCATTCTAAAGATCAATTTTCATGAAGACTTTTATCAACCCTTGAGAAATATTTGAATCCTCACTTAAATCTAAGGTAGTCAAAAGTGTAGACATCGATATTAGACCATTTATGGAGGCACATATTGCATTTATGATATCCTAAATCTAAAATATTACCTCCAACTCTATGTATTATGCTTTAATTGGATTATCATACATCTAATATGAATTATAAGCCCATAATATAACTAACTAGACATAAAGGAATATGTGCACTCTGCTTCTAAGTTGTGATGTTTATCAAAAAGTGCATGACATCTAAAATTGACCTTTATTGCAATGCATCATCCAAGTCAACACAACCATCTATTATCATTTATGTGATGCCTATACCCATACCATTATTGATTACCTATTAATTGATGAAATACATAAAAACATGGAAAGGGGTACCTGATAGGCTACATCAATAGTCGGAGGACAATCAAACTAAGGGAATTATGAATAAAACCAATATAATATAAGATTAAAGATACACTGAGGTATTAAAGGTCAAGGTAAAGGATATAATGGTAGAAGGTTCCCACTATGTGCATATTATAAGTATGGCTCAATAAAGGACTATCAACATGACTTCCCAACACATCCCATGTGTGCTATTATCAATGGGCCCATAAGGTCAAATAATTCCATAACCTTTATAATAATTTAACCCAAGGAAGGCCTAGTATATACAAGGGTACATAAATGATCAGGCATAAGTAGAAGATGAAAAATGGACCCCAAAGGTGCAACCTACACACTTAGAAGTAGTAAAAGTATAAGAAACTACTCATACTGGATTCACCACTCAACTACCAGTTGTGTTGGTACTTGAGTTATGCCTCAAGTATGGGGATAAGGGTTAAAATGAGTGCATAATGCATCTTGAGCCAAAATAAGCACCATACCTAAAACTAATGTGTCAGAAGGATGTACTATAGTAGACTATGATAATAATCCAAAACTTACAAGGGGAACTCCAGTTAGCACATGGCTTGGAAGCACATGATGTTACCTCTCAAAAATAATAGGATAGTCAAGAGGTTGAAGTATAAGAATTGACTAAGATCTTATGGCTCCTATAGACTAAGGGTATGCTACCCCTATTTTAGAAATTACTAATTGAACACATAGGTCATTATAAAGTTGAGGTCACCATGCCATGTATGGAAAGGTTGTAATAAGTTTGACATAATTAGAATATTGAATATGACCAAGAATTTTTGTTGGATGCCACTATTGATAGATGGTCTCTTTATGAGGTTCTTGTACACACAGGCATCAAGGTTAACATCTTGACAAATATTACTTGGGATAATATGGGTATTCCAAATTTGATGCCTTCTCCTCATGTGTTCTTCATGGCCAATAATATCTGGGCATAACCTATCAAAATTCTAAAAATCATAGTTGTAGATATCATGGGCATCAAATTTTGGGATGATTTTAAAGTAATAGAGTTAGTATAGCAAGACAACTACTAAGCACTTTTGGGAAGGCTGTGGTGTTATGAAAACAATTTAGATATGCACTTCAAAAGGTGTTATATGAACTTTGATAATGGAAGTGAGAGGGTAGTTATACATCTCTCAAATGACCAAGGACCTCCCTAGGTCAAGAGTGTGGATATTGAGGATGAAATCAACCATATCTATAACATCACAACATAAGGAACTAAGACTATAGAACTAAATGATAAAGGAATCCTATCTTGGGAAGATGGATAGTTATCCTTAAGTATCATATATATTGCTTATGACTAATGGGTCGAAGAAGCATATGATACCACTAGTCGACAATGGCACTTGGTATGAGAAAAGGCACTAAAAAATAAAGATAGGTTGTATATAGATTGATTGTGCTCCTAAATATGGGTCTCTTGTATCAAGAAAAAGGTCAAAAGAGTGTTTTACCTCACTAAGGGAAAACTTTATTTACTCTTAAGATATAAAGAAAGTAATCCTATGGAAGACTATGTTTGTCATATTAAGTCATGCATCCCAGAAGAGGTGGATATAATGGCCACACTAGTGTACACATTTAAAATCACTATCACTCATTGGGGGGTAGATCAAAAGCCTAGATTTCCAACTTGGTAGGATGTAAAAGTAGCCATTTTCACTAGATTTAGAAAAATCAATGAGGACTTGGACATTTAAGCCTACTCTGACCCCATTGCACATGTATGTCTTTAGAAAGAAATGTGGACTATTTGTAGTGAAAACACCACTAAAAATATATGGGTACACACCTTCTACAAAAATTTAAATACTTAGGTACAAGCATGGTACATAATCAATGAGACACACCATGAAATAATAGACTAGGATGACCTTAAGGAGTGGTTTATTCATACCTTCTTTTCTTCATAAATTATTGAACTAATTGAACCATTACAAGTAGTTTTAAGGTTGGTGTTTGAAGAAACTTCTATATTTTAAGAGTGTATAAGGGACATGTTCAACAAAAAATAGTTATCACTCCTAACCTTATTCAAAGAATAATCTCTAAATAGTGACTCTAGTGATGAAGATGATGAGACATGGAAAGTGTGCAACTAGAATAATTTGGTAATAAAATAAAATTTATTACAACAATTTGAGGATAGTGCTCTAAAACAAGACCCTAACCATATTTAAGTAGTGACAACTAAGGGAATCAAATAATTCAAGTATTCACACTAGGAGAAGAATGAACCCTACTAAGCACTGTTAAAACCTATCAAGGTAGATATCAGTTCAGAGGAGGAACCTAAAATTGCCACTTTGGGAACCTATTAGTCTGACACTAAACTAGGACATATTATTGATCTCCTAAAATAATTACAAGACCTATTCCCATGAAATCATAAATATATGAAAGGCACCCACCCATCCCTTGGGAAGATAATAATCAAACTAGTCAATGGCATGAGACCCATAAATAAATGACCTGATAAGATAAACCCAAATATTTATGCCAAGGTCAAAACTGAGATCAATGGCATGATAGAAATAGGATTTATCTACCTAGTATAGGAATCTAAATGGGTCATCCCTATGGTCATCATCATAAAAAGGATGGGTTCATTTGAATTTTTGTTGACTATAGACTGTTGAACATCTCCTACATAATAGACCCCTTCCCAACTCCATTTACTGATGAAGTATTAGATGGCATATCAAGTTTCAATATATACACATTTACTAATGGATTTATAGGATACCATCAAATCCAAATTGAGGAGGAGGACAAGCCTAAAACCACCTTTATAACTGAATGGGGATATTTTTCATATAACAGAATGCTCTTTGGGTTGAATAATACACTAGCAATTTTCTCTCGAGTAGTGATCACTACATTCAAAGACTTCATTCACAAGTTCTTCCAAGTATATTTAGATGATTTGATAGTGTATGGGTTGGTGAAGGATCAATATGACAATTTTCACCTAATGTTTGAAAGGTGCAGGTAGTTACAAATTTCTTTGAATCTTAAGAAGTGTGTTTTAACAATGTCATTTGGCACATTACTCGGACACATCATCTTCAAGGATGGTCTTCTCATTTATCTATCCAATATTTAAATCATCCTTAAAATTCAAACATCATAAATGTATAAAGACATTTATGCCTTTATTAGGCATTATGGGCATTATAGGAGGTTCATAAGGAATTATGCCAGGATTGTGGTGTTTCTAGAACTCTTACTAAAGGATGGCCCATTCTATTGGGATGCAACATAGGTATAGGATTTTGAGACACTAAATCTAAATCTATAAAGTACATTGATACTACAATTTCTTGATTGGGCAACTCCCTAATATGTCCATGTCAATACCTTTGGTACTGTAATCGATGCCATTCTCACACAACCAAGGGAAAGAAAAATGGATCACCCTATTTCTTTTACAAGTAGGAAAATAACCAAGTAGAACAAAATTATATCATGACTGAGTGCGAGGAACTTGCCATGGTCTACACCCTATATAAGTTTAGATAGTATTTATTATCAACCCCCTTTGTCTTCTTTACTAATCATGAGGTGAATAATTACTTGGTGAACAAACTCATTTTGCATGGGTGCATTTACTGATGGATCATTTTGTTTAAAAATTCCAATTTTCTATTTTAGTGACTCTTGGAAAGTAAAACTTAGGCCCAGACCATCTATCCCACATCAACTCTGGAGATGTGTCCATGCCAATTGAAGATTATATTCCCAAAGCACAACTTTACTAGATCTAATGCATCTTGAAAGACTTTGAAAATATCACCACATTTTTGACCTCTATATTAACACTTTAGACCATGATAACTAAAGAGAAAAAGTAACTCTTAATTTACACTGGTGGTAGGGAATTATACAAATTGAGTTGTGATGAAATCATGTGTTGATGTGTCCTAGAGCATGAATGGGACTCAGTACTATAAAAGGTGCATGACGGCATTTTTGGAGGCCATTGTGTTGGAGATACCACAATGTGAAAAGTTTTATGATTAGGCTTGTGGTGTCCAACTCTATTTCATAATGCAAAATAATATGACAAAATATGTGATGTCTATTAGCACATTAGAAAACCAAACTAGTAGGATGAGATGCCTCTCATCCCCATCTTTGTCTAAGCACTTTTAAAAATGGGCTATTGATTTTGACAATCCTATTAATCCTACCATGAAGAGAATAAAGACTATACAGTCACCATAGTATCAAGATTCATTTTAGAAAACATTACCAGTACATATGGATGCCCACTTATCTTGACTAATGACCATGTCATGTATTTCATTAAAGAATAGTTTAGATCTTATTGTCTGAATATATGGTGGCACACCATAAGATGACACCCTACCACCCCCATGCTAATGACACCACATAAGCATTCAATAAAATATTATGAGATGCCTCACAAAAATATACAACATGGGTCATAAATATTGGGATGATTGTGTGCCAATGATTTTATGGGCATATTATACAACATATAAGTATTTGAATAAGGATATACCATTTCAACTAGTGTTTGATGTAGAGGCCATTTTACCTATGGAGTTCCTAGTTCCCTCATTGCACATCACATAAATTAATCAATTAGATAACAAAGAGTCTTTAAGTGCATGTTTGGAAGATTTTGAGAGGCTAGATAGAACATGCACCCAAGAATGATGGAGTAGTAGATAGAGAAGGCCTACCAAAAGGTATGATATGCTAAGCACATCAAGCACAAGGTGTTTATAGAAGGTGCACTGGTCTTGTTATATGATTCTAAGTACCTCAAGCACCCAAACAGGTTATAGATCAGGTATATAGGACCTTATGTGATCCATAGAATCTTGTATATTGACACATATAAGCTATACATGTTGACTAGTGAAATGCTCTTTGGGTATTCTAATGGAAACATATTGAAGTTACACCATCACTAGGATGGCTCTTGCACCATCTAACATCAGCTTTCTAGTCAATAGGCAATTGCATTATCTTATGGCCATAATAAACTTAGTGTAATCTAGATATTTTTATTATAAATTGTTTATTTTGTGTTGTTTGAATAAGCATGGAACTTTTAGGCCCATAGTATAACATATCTAGTGCTTATACCTACATAAATTTAGTCGAGTAAATCAAGCCTAATCATTTTTTGAGTACCTGAGGCTAGACACCAAAGTTTTTGGGTAAATGAGAATTCTACCAAGATAAGTAAATTGTAAGTAAAAATTAATGAGGAAAAATTCATAAGGTGTTTATGCATAAGGGACCAAGAAGAGATAATGAGGCACTAGAGGACTAGTGTTAGTATTTGTATGGGGTAGGGGAGGATGAAAAAAGAGAGGCATGCTTGAAATTAAGCATAGTACCAAGAAGAAATGGAACCTACAAGGATAAATTGTGTGCATATGAATTACTACACCTAAGTAACCATAAATATGGTGAAGGTCATGCTAAGATGAATAAATTTCAAGATAGTAGCCATTGTGATAGTTGTCACCTACCCAATAGTCAGTGAGAAGTGACCATTTGAATCACCTTTCACTTCACCTAAGAAACCATTAGCAAAGTTAATAATATGATGGTGCAAGAATAAATATCTACATTAATGAGTATTTTATAGAGGATTTTATTATATTTTTTAGGTTTTAATATATTTTGAGAATCTAAACATCATCAGCCATCAATGTGCTAGATGAGAATAGCATATAAAACTAGGAAGAATAGAGGTTAGAACATTACTATAATTTTTAAGATTTTAGAATAGAGTAAGGAGATAAAGCCCCTGAATGAGAAAATGCTACCAAAAAGGAAACAAGTCACCCACAGTCTCCCAAATTTAGAATGAAAGAGAAAGAAGAAGATTACATTTTTCCCTAAGGAAAAAAGGAGGCAACAGAGAGAATTTTATGGAAAAATAAGGGACTAGGATTTTAGTAAGATAAATAGTCCACCATTAATGGGGAATGAAGCTTAATAATTAAATGTGAAGTAACATTTCCCATGACTTTAAATCATGATATACATAATTTTGGGCTTCATTAGGATCAATTGGTCATGCTTCAATAGTATCAAGTTTAGGATGGGAAAGAAGTGACTAAGCATAAGTTCACCACAAGGGCACATGGATGTGAAGAAAGTAAAAGTAATAAGGGAAGTATCCACTAATAAACTAGAGGAATATATGGTGGAGGAAGTTATCATCATAGAGATAGATCCAACCAAAAGCATAAATATCACCTACAGAGAGATAGAGTACCCACCAGAGGTCATGGTGGGGGAAAAGTAGGTATCCTTCATGCATGTTTGTAATCTAAAAGACCATAAGCATAGGATAGGAAACATGCATGAATTGAATAAGGATTTGATGTTAGACATGAAAAAGAATACCAAGGTAGGAACCACACTTTTTGATGTCTCCATTAGAGACAAATTACAAACCATGGGTGCCACACAACATTTTATGCTAACAAGCTTTAATAAGCTAGAAAAATTAGTACACTTTCTTCTCTTATGGGTACATGGAAACTGGTTCTATTTTATTAGATGATATATGAGGATTTCTATAAGCCACATAAGTAGAATTATAGGGAGATCTAGCATAGGATTAGACATAAAAGAAATGATGGAGGGTGATGTAGAGGTAGAAAGGGTCATAAATCTCATGGGATACTAAAAGTCAATATTTTATTTCACTATCAAAGACATATAAGACCCAAGAACAAAGGCAACCATGCACTTGATAATCACCAAAATTTTCCCTAGTGACTGGTGGTCTGATATAAGTAAAAAAATTCATTGCATTGCCCACTACATGGCATAGGGATTAAGATTCAACATCTCAAAGTTCATCATAGAGGAGATAATAAAGAATGTGCAAGAATGTCATTGAGTGTATGAGACCTTCTGATAGGGATACCTATTTATCCTAAAAATGATGGAAGATATAGGTGTGCCAAATGGTGATGATATCCACTTATGGGTGTTTCCACCAAGCCATGATTCCCCAATGATGAAGTACCAGGACTTCATCTACCCCTAGCTTCTTGAAAAAATATAAAACTAGATTCAAAGGGTGGTTTGAAAGGTATGTATAGGCCTTTAGGAAAGAGTGGAACATACCATAAAAACTCCCCCAATAATTTATGAGAATGGTAACCTTTAACATGATACAACACTTCTGTGTGGTATGCCTAATACTCATAGAAGAAAATCTATCAAGGTGGCTTTAGTTGCCTTACACATTCTCTACCAAATACTTTATGGTGATACTAAGGATAATCCCTAATACATTACAAATTGATATCTATGCCAAGGTCATGGATCATGATAGGAGGCTAATGAGGCACCAATTTGTGTGCCCTAGATCTAAGGCTACCATTGATGAGGAGGATGACATCAATAGTCCTGCCATCCATCCCATATAAAGGGTAATAATAAATAGAAACATTTTCAAACTTTATTATGAGATGAAGTCATGTAATAAGGGTGGATATCCTAGAAAGGATAATGATCATGCCCTCCTAGCTAGTGAAGAAGGAAAGTATGTTCCAAATCTATAGGCAAAGTAACTCTAAAGAAAGTGGGGTGCAAATTTATAAGAGATCACATAGAAAATACAACTAAAAATATCCTCTAAGGATTAAATTAAACCACCTACTCCAAAAAAAGCACATGACATTTAAGCAAGAGGGTGCTTCTTCTAGTAAGCATCCAAAGAAAAATAATAATGGAACTATAGCATTCCCTACCAAGACCCTTGAATATATGGAAAGATAGGTAGCCATAGAGCTCATTATAGAGTAAGAGACTAGAGAAGACAAATTAGGGACTTATATCCTATAAATAGGGGAAGGTGAAGAGGAGATCAACACTATAAATGTTCAAGAGGCCTTGTAAAGTGGCATGACCATCATGATAAAATTAATATAGTACATGGAGAGTCTTACATCCAATTCAACCTCCTTAATGATATCACAGTTGAAACTGATGATAAAATTTAAGGGAAAGGCCTCCCAGCCAGCCCCTAAAACTATTGAGGAGAAAAGAGTAGCCTAGAGAAAGATGGGAGTGAGTGATGAAGATATAAACTAGACATTGGTCCTTAAAGAAAAGAACAAACTTGATTGAGAATAGAAGAAGGGAAATTTTGAAAAAATCCTCCTAAAGGTTCCCTCGAGTGTAGGACTAGTAGTATAAATAGTCAAAAAGGAGCCAAGTGACCCTGTTAGACAAGTAGAAGAACCTATGAAGGCACAAACAAGTAGTGAAGGGGTACCTAGGAAGAAATAAAGTGATATTGGTGCCTTAGAGAAATAAATAGAGATGATGAGGAACACCAATAGTAAAATTTGGCATTGGCATAAAAAGAATAACCCTTTAGGTAAGTATTAAAAATCCCTAAGATGAAGAAATGGATGAGGGGGAGAAGTTTGGTGAAGTAACTCCCAAGGACCAAATAAGTGACTCCTTGAAGGAGCACATTGAACATAATGGTGGTTCTAGTGAAGAGGAAGAATTACTCACAAAAAAGGATATCATTGAGAAGGATGATAGAGAACTTAACATTAGGGAGATGGTGTATAAGAACTAAGGGGATACATATTTATACTTGTATGAAACTATACCCCCCAGGACATGACAAAAAGGATGTGAAAGTAGATCTCATTTATGCTAGACCATTATATGTATGAGCCCTAGTTAGAGGCACCAAGAGAGACTACTTTAAAACTATAATATTTTAAATAAGGGCAAGAATCTATTCTTGTTGACCCATGTGCTATGAACGCAATCCAATCTAGGAATGTGCTAATAGAAATGACCATAAAATTAATGCATTGGAATAATATCAATGATGGAAAGGTGAGGAAATTGAAGAATCTCCTCAAAGAAGTCAAGGAGGAAGCATAGGATAATATGTTCAATTTGCAATAGATTTTTGAGTGTATGGAGGTGGTCAAACAATTTATTCTAGTCAACATCAACACTTTAGACATTATAGAGGTTAATAATATTTATGTATTGGTAGATCAAATGCTCCCAAGACTATATCTAGAACTAGTGTGGGAAGGAAAAGAAGAAGACCCCAACATCACACTAAATAATGAGCTATTAGACAAGATCAAAGAAGTAGATAATATCTTTTCAAATTTAAACTAAGGCACAAAAATAGTATATGCCATTCTATTTAATTTCTCCAACCAAGCCTCAGTAATAAAGACATGATTAAAATAAGTGAAGGATGAGAAGGAGAAGCCGATGGCTAAGGTGTACTTCATAGGCAAGGTATAAAGGTTGTAAATCATGAGAAGTGTCAACTCATTGAGCAACCATATCAAAGACTAGCAAAGAACCTTGGAATAACTCTTTCACACTTTATAAACTAAGGCATGTGAGTAAGGGGAGATCTTAGATGAAAGTGTGGCAAAGGCATAATAAAATGTATAAGCCTTATGTAAAGAGATTAATAGAAAAAATATAATTACTCTCATTATTGCATCACTTGAGATTGATAGAACTAAAAAATAAATTAAGATAACCATAAATGGCTTTAAGTACTTCAACACAAAACTCCAATAGAATGATCTTGAGTTCTATACTCCCAAGAGTTTTATGGCTTAGTCTGAGGGAAGACTACAGATTTTTTGCATGGGGTAATGTTGGGCCCCTAACCCATTCGTAGAGTATTCAGACCAACTCAACATCCACCTTGATGCAAGAAGACATTTTTAGCAAGTTTTTATCTTAAGTGTTTTTATAACTAGTTAGAGGTTATAGTGCAAATATTATGTGATTTGGTAGGTAACTAACCATCTCCTAAATTTTTAGGGAATCAACAAAGATTTGTAAAAATGTGTCAAGTGCAGCATGGATTTCATAGAGTCATGGAGTTGGTGTTTATGGTGAAATAATTCTAGCTCAGCACTTAGCATGCAACTTCCACCCTAGCAAAAATGATCCTAAAGGCTTATATAAGGAACTCTAACTAGAGGAGGAAGGGGGGAGACAAATGAAATTAAGTTATGGTAGAATTAATTCAAATCCATGTTATATAGACATTGATTTAGCAACCATTAAGGTTTATAAATAAAATGGAGGTTGTTCTAGATCTAATTATATGTTCCCAAGCTCATTTTTGAGCCTCTAGGTTGTTGATACTATGTTTTGAATATAACTCTTATTATGAACTTTAAACAATGACAATGGTGTTACATTAAAATGTAATAAGTGTGTCTAGTTTTCTTATCTTATATTATTAATAATGGGATTTTAATGTTTATGTGAATGTTTCACTTTTGATTAATTGTGTGAATTTATGTTCATGCATTTTACTAGTTCACTACTATAATGGAGTCTCATAATTTTCATGACATCATCCTTATTTTACATGGAAGATGAGTATAGATCTATGCCAATAACCCAATCCTTGTTTAAATTAAATTTTTAGTATGAGTAAATTAAACCAAAATAGTCTTATGACCCATTAAGTGCCTATATGACCTCGGGCTTAATCTATGAAAGGCATGTGCCTATGGCTCTACCCATGTTAATTTTATAGTACATTATGTAAGTCACCTTACTGAAGCCTCATGCCATGGTAAAACTAGCTAAACATGGGCCCTAATTCATTCTAAGCTACACTCTAGGTGAGTGCATAAGGCTTGTGCCTTATGTGGATTGATGCAAGCATAGTTGAGTGTTTAAATGTTAAGCATAAATGGAGTATCCCATGCTTGTAATTGGTTTTAGTAAACCACCCCTAGACTTTGATAATAATGATCAAAGAAATGGATGCCCTTAATGTCCAAAGGAAATGCCTATAATAAAGGCCTAACATTCAAAATTCTATAGATCATATGCTTGGGTATACTTATATCATACTCAAAATATGTGTGAAACATGTGTATATATAGAGAGATGATATGATATCCAAAAATGAGGAACTAAAAACATAGATTCCAAGAATCTAATATAACATGTAATAACTGATAATATATTTTTGATTTTTGAGTTTTTTAATTTTTTTTAATTTTTAATTTTTTAGAATATTTTAAAGTACTAACAAATAATTAATCATCATCAAAAGGTTTAGAATCACTTGAGACATTTTAAAACTTCATGTTTCTAATAATGCATGGTCACCTCCTCTATGTTTCTATGTAATGGTTTTCAGGAAGCTTTTAGTGGGGAGGGGTGGCCATATCCATCATGGAGTAGGAAAATCTCTCTATCCCTGATAATAAATGTGATACACATATCTGTAATATTCAATGTTACATTCTAATTGACAAACCAATTTTGTCCAAATTTTAATATGAAATGTGGGTCCTGATCTAATATCAATATTATCATGAGGACCACATGTGGTCCACATGGTATTTATAGGATAATGTACCCATGATAGTCTTACATCAATAGGGAATATGCCAATTTAATTGTATTATGTCCTAATTTTTACATAAATTTGGTGCTACAAATTGTATCACATTATTCCTATCAAACTTGAGATGTTGAAAATAAACTATGTCAATATTAGTAGTAATAGTTATATCTTCATACCTTAGTCTCTTTGAAGGATAGTTTTATTGTAAACCTTTGGAATTATTTTATCTTTTTCTCTTCTCAAGTATGATTTCTATGTGACCCTCATTTTTATATTTTTGAATTTGGTTTTACAATGCCCCATAATGATTTATATTATGCCTAATGATAAGATGATAGTTACAATATGGTAATATTTTTTTTATTAAAAGGTCTATTATGTGATCTATGGATGTTAGGAGGTAATGATATAATCCTATTTTCAAGTAACATAAAAAGTATTGTATTCATAGTATCTTAGTTTAATGCGATCTATAGAATATGTTGTGAAGTCTTTAGAGATACCTCCATGTTATTTACATGATGCATATATATTTTGACCTTATAAGGTTTACTTAATGTGTGAATCCAAGAGGGATGTATGGAATAATAATCATTTACATTTTCATTTACTATTTTTTTGTGCCTTTATTTTGATTTGATTGTGTATCCTTTGTAGGTTTATTTAGATTATATGTACCAGGACCTATAGCTATAAATAAGTTATGCAAAATATGGTCAAATGAATCAAAATTTAGTTTTTTCAATGTCTCATCTATCATTAGATATATCGTCATCACTATCATAGTAATATAAAACTTGGTTATCTTGTTGCTTAGTATTGTCCAATAAATAAATCATTTTTTAATTTTGGTTTCATTATCATTAGTTCCTTTAAAAAAAATTATTACTCTTGACGTGAATTTATGCTCATCTTATTATGTGGTGATTTATTTTTATCTAGATATAAAGAATCTAATGTACTTGACTTAACTATTTAAAAATTGCAATATATTCTCAATTGGAATACATTATTTAGGTGTCACCACTATAGGGATGCCTTTAATATCAAGATGTATCATTTTGAATTTTTTTAAAGTTTCATCATCAATATGCACTGAAAATAAGGTCCCATTATGTATGGATTTTATACATAAATGAACTATATATGTAATGGCATCCATTGTATGTATCTAAGGTCTACCCAAAAGCACATTATAATGTAATTATTGAGATATTACCTAGAAATTAGTTGGAACCATTTTTGGTCCCACTATCACATCAAATGTTATTTGTCCAACTAGAGGGCTATGTGAATTATCAAACCCCTTGATATACATAACTAATTTTTGAATAATATTGGTGCTAATACCTAAGGTGGTTGAGAAATTTGTGCTACAAATTTTTAAGCATGATCCATTATCAATGAGAACCCTTTTGATTACTTTTTTATCCATAATCACTTGTATGAACAAAGGAAATTCTTGGTTAATAATATATTTTGATGGTAAATCCATTGAATTAAAGGTAATGAGTTTTGAATTTTTTTAGAGCTTACATGATATTTATAAAGTAATTTGGTTCAATGTCACTTGTAACTTAGGTATCAAATAACACTTCATATTAGATATCCTTAAAGATAGTGGATTGATTTTAAACCTCAAGGATTGAGATCTTGGCATGTGTGTTTCTTATTTGGTCAACAAGGTCATATCCCTTATATTTGATCACTATTTTTAGCTTAGAAGGCACGTATTATATATTAATAGGTGGAAAATTATTTTGGACACCTTTATCTTTTTTATTAGTAAAATCATGGACTGCATAATCCAATGTAAGCCCTAGGTGAATAATGGGTATGGGATGGTGAATATCACTCAAATAAGATCTAGGTGGAGCAAATGGTTGACATCATGCATGATCGAATATAGATACTAGCTCTATAGTATTATAAAGGGAATTATGAAGATAGATTAAGTGTTTATTTAAATTGAAATATTTCTCATTATATTTATGGATTTGCTTATTTCATTAAATGATATGTCTAATTAAGAAATTATAATAACAAACCACAATGATAAAAAAAATTGGAGCCTAAAATGCGCTATAGATGCATCCATATTTCACATATTTATAATAAAATGAAATCTATTTTTTAACTTGTGAAATCTTCATAAATCAAAAATAAAAACTTAGAAATAGATAATTATTAAATCCTAGATCAATATCTAGGGTTTTGGGGACCATAGGTCAGGTTCACCAAATTTTTAACCCTAAATTAAGATGGGTTAAAAAATTATAGGGTTAAGAGTATATAAATAAATAAGCACAAGGGTGATAAACAAATATATATTAGGCTAATTAATTTTCAAACTTAGATAAATAATGTTCTAAATTTATAATACAAATATGATAACAATGGAAAGTAAAACTATTGATTAATATTGAAATAAGTTATAAATAGGACTACTTATTTGGTTAATTATTTACATGCATATCTTATATGGAACATGTTGGAAGTAGACTAGATATAGTTTCTAGATCAATCACTAGATTCTATAAAATTTCATTTTATGGACTCATATTCTTGTATTATATATGGATGGTTACATCGATTCTAATATATGAATTGGATGTATGTGTCTAGTATAGAGTATTAAATAGATATAAGTTTGACCATCTAGATCATTTTATGTCTTTTGTCACCTTTAATATTATGAGTTCATATCTCACACATAGTTTGTCACTCTTTTTCAATTGATCAAACCTTATCTCTTCACCCTTGGAGTGAATATGGGAAAATGGGTTAGTAGACACATGGTATTGAGCTAACTGAAGGACCCTTATATCAATAGGCATTGCTTACATAGCCAATACTCTAAACATGGCCTCAAACTTATTTAGTCATCTCCTATGTGTTGACTTGTGTGTGTATCTAGATACAAGATGTGACCTAAATTTTACCTTAGGATATATAGTTCATAGAGCTCTCCTTTATTACTTAAAACTTTTATATGGGTTGTCCTTATGAATGATATTTAAATAAGAAATAATAGGGAAGCTTTGACCATTTGAATTCTTGATTGAGTGCTTCTAGTAAGTCTCCTTGATTTTTTAGCTTTATTCTAGGTGAGGAATTAATGAGGGTTGATCTTATATATATATATATATATATATATCAATCCTTTTTGAAAATATATTACTTTAAAATACTTAGATTGACCATAGGGATAAAATTAATTTGAACATATTTAGGGAAAAAACTATAGGACACTATCATCAACATAGGTGTCTAAGTAAGATTCAAGTGTTTAGGAAGCTATAAAATAAGTATAGGTCCAAAACTTATAGAGGATAATAATAATTATATTTATATCATTTTGACTAGTATAGAATGATTGGTCATCAAACTAACATATGGTTAGACTAAGAGATAAGTAATAAGTATAATAGATAGTAAATACAAGACTTTTAGTAGTAGGAAGGTCTTATAAATGAAGTGTAAAACCATGAGAAGTGTATGAAATCAAAAATTCATCATGTATATAAATAAATCCTAACTTAGAGAAGATAGATCATACCATACACTTCCAATTGGGGACACATTTATCAAGTGGGAACATGACCAATATGGGGATATAATAGACCTAATTAGGGGATCTCTTATCATAATACATAATGCTAGGGAGGGTTCCAGAGAATCCAATCAAGAATAATCACACAATAACCCTAAGGGAGTCTTGATTTTTGATATTTTACCTAAACTAATAATAAGTAAAGTAAATCTAATCTAGTGCTCACAAAATGTTGTGGCACAATATGAGGGGTTAGCAAACAATCAAAACATGTATAGGAGAATCTAAATTAAGCTAAATATGTGTAAGAACCTAATACATGGAACTTAAAGATTAATATTATTTGAAGCCAATACTTATACTACTTCTATCTACTAAAGAGAAGAGAAAAGTTAGAGAATACTTACTTGAATGATGAACCCATCGAGACTCAATCACTACTTTGGCTAATGGGGATTCACAAGAGGTTATTGTGGTTTGTAAGGATCACTAAGAGAGGCCAAAAAATTTAAGACTTATCCACAATACTATATTATCCAAGTAGAAATTCTAAGATAAGACTCCTCAATTAGTATGGTGGAAGAGTAGATTATAAATAAGTGAAAGTGAATAATAAATCTTGATTGCATATTGAAATAATGATGAAATGATCTTGTATATATAGGTGTATTTGAACCTAAACCCTTCCAAAAATCTCAGTCAACCCTATCGGCCTAGTATAATTTTGGATAATTATTCACTATATAATGAGTTAGGTCGACTAAGAGCCAAACTAGTTCCTAAGTGAAAATCACCCAACACTATACTAGGTCAACCCAATCAACCTAGTATAGCCAACTAATAAAAGGGGATTAAGGTGAGGAAAATACAGATGGAAAGTGAGAAAATATTGGAGAAGTGTGAAAATGAGGACTAATATCATAGGGAATGATTTTAGGATCTAGTTGGATTGGTAATAAGTAGAAATAATGGACAAAAGTCCTACGAAGCACCAATAGTCTACCCATCCCTTTCTCAGTGCACCCTTTAAGGTGTGTACTCAAATCGATTGAGTCTCAATAGGTTCTTACAAGATGTGAAGTGTCAGTATTTGATAAAATTTGAAAATATTATGTGTATACATATGCCCCACTTAAATCTCATCACATGTCGCTAAGGTTTAATAGGGGATGGTGCTTCGAGAAAGAACATAATAACACATAGCACTGATGTCAAAAAAATTTGTCATCTTTTTAAAGTATAAAATAACTGAAATTAAATGACTAAAATGGAAATAACTAAAAATTAAATGTGATGCATACCTTGACTTACCTTTATCTCTAGATGGTTGTATATTGTGTTTGTAATTTTAATTATGTAGGGTGTAGAGACTACTTTTGACAAACCCAAGAATACAAAACTAAAGAACAAAAATAAATAAATGTAGGAAAGCCAAGATAAATGGTGATATGTAGATAGGATGTACTTTAGAATTTGGAAAGATAGGGTGATAAGCATTATGTTAGACCAAATGACCAAGTCAAAAGTAAGAGTAAATCAGGTAACCAAAAATCCAAGGATACTAAAGAACTCAAACAAGTAAAGCTCAAGTAAGAAAGGCAAACTAACCAAATAAAACCAAGGATACATGCCAAAAAGGATGGAAATAAAACATTAATGTAAAAGTAGAAACAAGATGGTAAAATAACATTGATGAGTGAGAAGTAACAATCCTTATCTCAATCATCAATGGAAAAAAGAAGTGCATAAAAAGGCAAAATAACATTGCCAAGTGAGAAGAAACAAGCCAATTTAACTCAATAATGGAAAAAGGTGTGAACTCAGATGTCCATAACAAAAAGGTAGTACAACCATGACAAATGGTAAAAGGAAATAAAAAAAATTATAGAAATGTAGATCTATGGTATAAAGAAAGTAATCCATAGTTACCCAAACATGTTGTTTTGTGCTCTAAGGATAGATAAAACTAAAACAAAGTAGTGTTATCATGTTTTTAAGAGATGAAGAAGAAGGAATAATAGAAGAGGGAAAATATATTTGGAATCAAAATTTTCCTATCAGGGGGGAAATAAATTGTGTGGAGGGGAAAATGAAGGAAAAACCAAGGTAGAGGAACTCTTTATTGAAGTCAAGACACTTAAATTAGGTTTGTTAAAACAAGAGGAATTTCAAACTTAATGACTCTAAAGAACTTATCTTATCCTAACAAGTCTTAGGTCAACAAATGAAATTTATAGATCATCCCATGAAGGCTATATGCAGGAAAAGTAAAATGAACCTACCTTCCCACAATGTGTTCTTCATTCCTCAAGACCCCTTATAGATCCATTAGTCTACAATGAATATTAGGTACTTGCATGAGAAAGTAGGTATCACCATAGAGTTTTTTGAATTCTCCTATTCTAATCTACTTGCCTACCATACCCCAATAGACCTTGGCTCTATGTGAGGCCAACTATGAAGTTTTAACTTCAATTAGAGATAGGAGATGTGCTTATAATCATGTAATTTGGTATTATTTTGAATTTTGAGATTCTTATATTTCCTTTTTTTATATCATTGCCTTTTGTTTCAAATTATTTGGCTTTTAAAAATTTTAATGTCTTTTTTTTAAGTTCCTCCTCCATATGAATTTGGAAAACCAAACATGGGTGTTAAATATGAATTTCATTTGAATAATTGGGACTCGATTACTAAGAGAGAGATATTCAAAGAGCATGGGGTATAAGATGTTGGCCTAGTTGATAGTGGAAATGATAAACCAATTACATTTTAAACAAAGCTTTGCATATGGAAAATATTAAAATGTATTAATTAAAGATTATATTTACAAATTAGGTAAAGGGTTTATAAACTTATACAAGTGGTTATGGGATGTAACCAATTCCCTTTACCAACTTTATTATAAGTATAAAAACAAACTTAACTAAAAATAAAAAATACTTTAGATCATTAAAATAATCCCAACAAACTCCCTCTTGATCCAAAGGGGTATAGTAGATGAATAAACTAGATAAATGACTTAGAAATCATCAAAGAAACTCTATCATAATTATAACTAGTGTATTATACCTCCTAATACTGATCAAAATTGATGCAACTCCATACAAAAGCCCTCTTTGTGAGTTATGACATAAAAGGCTGATGAACACGATCAAGGTCTACTCATCCCTTATTATTATTGTACCATATTGTATTAAAACCTAATAAAATCCTATACAAATACATCAACCCACATAAGGTTCCACAAAGGAACCCATCCAAGTGACAACCATGTATTATATATGGAACATCTCATAATGCCCAACAAATGATGATGACCTATGCTCAACATTATTGGTGCTAGTAACCCCCATCAATTCATATTATCAATGATGACTAATCAAAGTCTAACCAATGCCTAAATATACTCTCCATATAAATTGAGAGGAGAGAATATATTCATTGAGAGAAATAAAAACAACTAACTTTGTCTAGTCTATGTCATGAATATTAGATACAAAAAACTAAAAATGGAATTGAAAATAAGAACACAAGCTAAAAGTTGCCATTCAAGCAATGAACCCATACTGTGAGTGAATAACTAATAGGATAGGGTAATTTTCCTCCAACCTCTAGTAAAATTCTCATAGCTTTTTAGTCAAGAGAATCATGAGGGACCTTTAAAGGATGATGGGTTCATCGACAACACAAGTAAGTGACAGTGCAGGAATTATCATTTGGAAGGTGTCAATTTTGAATTAAAATGTACCTTTATATATTAATTTCATTATATTGGTTGAAAAAATAATATAATGACACTTCAAATTACAAAATTAACCATTCCAATGTGTCTAAAATGTTCAAAAACCTATAAATCACTTGGTCACATGACCACCATTACATAAAAGAGTGACTAGTAAAAAGAATTTGTTACAATACAATGCTTACAAGGATGAATGAGACAAAATAGCTTTAGAGGTTTTAAACTCATGACCTCTTAGTTCTCTTTGGGATTTTACAAAATTGTTTTTACCAAGCTCTCTATGTACTCATACAAAGTCTTGAAATTTCACTTGAGTTTCAAGTATATGCAGTGTTTGGCAATATATGTTGCATTTGGAAATAGTAATGCATGCAAAATATTTGATCATGTGACTTAAACTTATACCTTTTCTAATTATATCACCTTAATTAATGCCTTTAAACTAACTCATCTAGAAATAACTCTAAAACATGTTATCATATAACTTTATATATTCCACTTTTTACTATGTGACCAAAGGAAAAAATAAAAGTTAATTAATTTGATAGAAAATTTCATACGTAGATAAATTTTCCATAATAATGGAATGCACTTAGGAAGGTAAAATGGGGACCACTTTGATTTTAGGTTTAGAATACCTATAAAAAATTCTTTCAGCATGCATATAACAAGTATTTTTCTTTAAATTATTAATTTACACCTTCTAACACATCACCCACAACTATCTTCCATTCAAGTGGATTTCAATGCAACTCATTGTCATTGCAAAACTATTGATGAAGGTTTTAATCAATGAAAATCCTATAGACATAGTGAAATTATAGTTGAGTCACAAGTTTCATCATGTGAAGAATGTTGAATCGACCACTTCATATCAGTTGCATCATCTCCATTATAAGGCACCATTTCAAATCAACTATGTGAAAAGACCAATGCAATAGATGACTATTGGGAAAATGCAGTAGAGTGTAAGAGAATAGAAAGGCTTTAATGCAAAATCCAAATTTCAAAAACCATATGAACTTTAATCAAATTATTTTGTTTTTTAATGACACAATATCTTTTACATTATTTATTTCATTCCATATATTAACAATATAGAATCTATTGATCATCTTAAATTTTCAATGACATGGAACCTACTAGATTATTAATCCCTAATCACTGATGAGTTTCTTGAAGCACAATCATCTCATTTCATATTACTACCATTTATATGAAATGGAACAAGGAATGAAAATACAAGCAAATAAATGAACCAAAACAACCAATGTTCTTGATTTTCTTGATGAAGTAAATAGATATTTCTTTATTTCATAATCTACCAATTTATATAAAAAAATGATACTATTATTAACCATCCTTGAGCATTTTACAACAAAATTATTATAGTGTTAATCTCCTCTTTGAAGTGCAATATAAATTATACTTAAATCCTCCTTATATATGAACACTTTGATACCACTATTGGCCCAATTAACAATGGAAATGATAAGCCAATTACATTTTGAACAAAGCTTTACATACAAAAAATATTAAAATGTATTAATTCAATATAGTATTTATAAAGTAGGTAAAATCTTTATAAATTTTATGAATGGTTATGGGATGTAACCAATTCCTGTGAACCAATTTTATTATAAGCTTAAAAACAAATTTAACTAAAAATAAAAAAAAATAATTTGGATCATTAAAATAATCCCAACATAAGAGTCTCATAAATCTATGTGAAATAAAAGTGCAATTTTGACTTTGACCTTGTTTTATCCAATATGGAGTGAAAGGAAAGGAAATTAATAGGAATGACACATGAAATAATTTGAATTACTTAAAATCATAACAACAAATGTGACAATGGGAAAAAAAGGGATAAAATGATGGTGAAGTGTGATTCCCTATCATAAAAATGAGGTAAATGGAGGGAAACATGCTAACATAGATTGTTGTGTAAATTCCAGCTATCAAAAAAAGTAAAAAAGCTAAAGTTGAGAATAAGGATCAAAAGCACATTCTAGAAAAGGAATGATAAGATGGTAATTTTATGAGGAAGGCTAGGTCATATCCATGGTCTTACACTAAAACTCATAAAATAGAGACCTACAAGGGTGCCAAAAATTATGTGAAAAATAAACAAGGAAAAGCAAAAGATGGTATTTGTGAGGAAGACTGGGTCCTATGTACAATTTTACAATGTAACTCAAAAAATAAAAATCCAAGGGATGTTAAAAGTTGTACAAAGAATATGAAAATAAAGAAGACTATGGTACATCATGAGGAAGACTGGGTCTTATCCGTAGCTTTATAGTGCAACTCATGAGAAAAAAAGAGGAAACCAAAAGACCAAAAAGGAAGGACTAAAGGTTTGTGATAAGAGATAACTTATATAGAGGGAGAGACCCGTATAAGTAACCTAAAAAAAGTGTTAAATAGATGTAGAGATAAATAATGAAAAGAAAGAAATGTTTATGGAAAGTACTTCTTAAGGAATTTTGCATTGGTGGGCTCTTTGAAAATATGGCCTTCATTGGTTTGAAGGCAATAAGTACTTAGACCAAGAATATCTTTGAATAAATAGGGGACCCACCATTTTTGGGAGTATTTACCTTCTTTATCATGAGTGTAATCTAATTTTAGGACAATATCACCAATATTAAATGTGCAGACTTTAAAACATTTATTATGTTATTTGGCAATACGGGCTTTATATTGGTGGTTATGTTGTAAAGCATAAAGATAGTGTTCATCAAGTAAATCAAGGGCATGAAGGTGAGATTCATGTAATTCTTCATTGGGTATGATACCATGAAGAGATATATGGAGAGAGGGAAGTTTAACTTCCAATGGAAGAATTGATTTAAAACCATAAACTAGAGAGAATGGTGTTGCCCTAGTAGCAATACATATGCTAATTTGATAGTCCTAAAGAGTAGGATAAATATGAAGATGTCAATCTATGTAAGTTTCATGAATTATTTTTTGGAAAATTTTGTTAATAATTTTTCTAGTGGCATCAACTTGGCCATTGAATTATGGATGATAAGGTGTGGAAAATTTGTGACTAATCTTGAATTTAGCATAAAACTATTTAAAATATTTATTTTTGAAGTTACCACCATTATCTAAAATGATAGTATGGGGAACACCAAAGTGACAAATGGTTTGATTAAGGATAAATTTGGTAATTTATTTTATACTTGAACCCATATGATAAAATATTCAGTAGTGGTGATGATAAAAACATGCCCATCTTGGGAGTGAGGTAATTTACCAATGAGATCTAATCCCCACATGGAAAATGGCCAAGGAGATTCAATAGTATTAATATTAGCTGGAGGTAAATGAATTAGATTATCATGAAGTTAGGAAGGAGTAAATTTTTTATAAAATATTATGTCATCCTTTTCAATATTAGGCCAAAATTAACCCATATGTAGGCATTTATGGGTTTTAGCATGTCCACTACAGTGGCCACTACAAATGCCCCCATGTACTTGTTCAATAAGAGGAGGAACCTCATCTTGCATAACACAACATAGTAATGTACCTTCATAATTAAGATAATAAAGGAAGTTATATCAAAATAAATATTTGAAATATTTTTTTATGAATGTGTGTCTTTTCATGAGATTCTAAGTTAGGAGGATAAGTTTGATGTTCCAAGAATTGAATGATGTCTTTATACTATAGGCTTTGTCAAATGATAACAATTTTGATATGATAGATGAGTGAATTTGGTGGTTGATTTGAGGATGAATATTTTATTATTTGTATAAGAAAGGTAGGATTGGAAATAACTTGGTGTGGATGAAAGAGATAATCTAAAAAAGTGAGAGAATTTGAAATAGACTTTTGATCTCAAGGGATAGGCTCAATAGTGAAAGAGATGAAATCCTTAGCAATAATAGTTGTAATTTGATGATAGGTAATGAGTTTTTTGATTTTGCATTGGTAATAACCATTGATTTGGTATAAAATAAGCTAAGAATCACCTAAATCATGTAGGCATTGAATGTCTCAGTCAAGAGCAACTCTCATGCCTAATATTAGAGCTTTATACTCAGCCATATTATTAGTGACATCAAAGGTGAAGTGAAAATCTAAAAAAATGATTTTTTTAGGAGGAATTATAATAATGTAACTTTCCCCATCTCCTTTAAGTCATTTATCACCATCAAAGTGAAGGGTCCAAGTATCCTCATGTAATTTGACATTAATTTCAAGAAGCGTTTCGATAACTACTTTAGTAGTATCAGGGCAAATAGTGGATTCATCAAGATTATTGACTTCAAGATCAATAATAAATTTATAAAATTAATCTTTAAGTGAAATGTCTTGATTTATACCTTCAATATAAAGAATATTATCATCAGGAAGACTATTTTAAAGGTGATTGTTAGCTATAACAGGAGCTACGATAAGTTGATCATATATGACTTGACCTTTAACACTTTTTGAGTCACAATGTAGAGATCAAATTCTATAAAGACCATCCATTTGATAATTATATCTCCAAGAATAATGTCTTTGGAGAAGAAGTGATGAAGGGGGTTAGAATGAATGATGACATAAGTATTTTGGTAAAGCATATAGTGGTGAATCATTTTAACTATGAAATAGATGGTGAGGCAATCACGTTCAACTTTGGTATAATGTGTCTCATTATCGATGAGGCCTTGAATCATATAATAAATGGCATACTCTCTTCTAGTATCATCTTGTTGGGTAAACATTGTTATAACTAATATGAGTGTAGAATAAGTATATAAGATCAAGGGTCGATCATTTGAAAGATGTGAAGTGTAGGTAGGTGAGGCAATGACTCTTTCATGTTATCAAAGGCTTTTTGACAAGGGTCCATCCATTTTAAGGCATTACCTTTCTTAAGAAGATAATTGATAGAGTGGATGTGATAAGACATTTTGGGGATGAATCATCTAATTTCCCCAAGTTTTCCTAAGTATGAATGTTAGGAATAGAATGAGGAATGAGAATGTTGACACTAATACAAATCTTAGTTGGGTCAACATTAATGCCATAGAGAAATACTATGAATCCTAAAAATTTTACTAATGTGACACTAAAGACACATTTATAAGGATTTATTCTACCTCAATACTATTTAAGAAAGAAATCAAAAACAAAAACAAGATCAGATAAATGAGTATTATGAATTTTAGATTTAGCAATGAGATCATCCATATAGGTTTCAATAATTTTGTGGATAAGATAATGAAGTATGTGAGTAATCACTCATTGGTAAATGGTTTTGGCATTTTTGAGGTTGAAGCGCATTTTAACATAGCAATAAGTTCCCCATTCTATGGTGAATGTGATCTTATGTTGGTCTTTAGGGGCAATGTGAATCTGATTGTAGCCTGAGAAACTATCCATAAGAGATAACATTTCATAACCAATTGTGGAATAAATGATGGCATATATCAAAGGTAAAGAGAAGTTGTCCTTGGGACAAGTGAGGTTAATATTACAAAAATCAATACAAATTCGAATGACCATAGTGACATTTTTATGAATAGGAATAATGCTAAATACCCATTAGAAATAGTCCACTAGTTTGATAAATCTAGCATCAAGTAATATGATTATTTCCTTATGACATAGGGTGGAAACCTCAGGTGGAAATTTCCTTTGTTTTTTATGCATAGGCTTGGCATCAGGATAAGTAATGATGTTATACACCATAATTATAGGGTCAATACCAAGCATGTCCTCATAGGACCAAGCAAAGATCTTATGAGATTTATCAAAGAAAAAGCTAAAATTATCATGTTCAGTAGGTGAGAGTCCATGCGGTACTATAATTGGTTGAGGATAAGATGGAGTACCATACTTAAATGAATAGTTTCTTCAATAAGCATGGCATTATCATCTTGGAAATGATATGGTGAATTAGGTAAAAAAGAAATTGGATTAGTTTTGAGATCAATGCTAGAAATGAAGTTGTTGAAACAAGGTGTTTTGGTTTTAAAATTTCTAAGTTTATGATGTTTTTAAGGAAGTTGAGGTTCTCAGGCATGAAGTATTTCAATAATAGATTCTTCACTAGGAAAGGTGGGAAGAGGACCATAATACTCAACATCTACTTTGACATCTATAATTTTACTACCATGGCAATCATACTTAGAATGTATATGATGGGCATTGGTTACCTTGGAGTTGAGCGTAATCTTAGGAGTAAGAGAATTAGATGGATTAGATGGGATTGGAGTGCCATTGGTATTGGTGATGGGAGAAGAATCAAAGGCAATGATTAGATCTATATGTGGTAAAGGAGATGTAGGAATTTATGGAAGTTCAGAAGGTATAATTTTTTATACCACCCAAAGGGATCAAGAAGTGGAGAGTTAGAAGGAGCTACATAACCTTCGAGATCTAAGTCATGATCTATGAAAATGGTATGGGCATCCTAGTTAGATGCATGAATTTGAGCTAAGGTTTTTTGATAATGTTGGACATCCAAGTCTCAAGATTGAGCTTGGGCCATTATGTAATTATCATCATATGGTAGATAAATTGTACATACTTGAAAATAAAGGGGAGTTTTAGAAGGTGAAATATTGATATTACTAAATGTACGTGGAGACATGATGAGAGGATATTCAAATAGTTTGGCCACTCCAAAGTAATTACAAGTAAAGGCATATTTTGGTAAAGAAGGCTCTTAAGCATTACATGGAAGGGGAAAATTAGTAATCTCATAAATAAGAGGAATAGTACAATCTTGAGGTAATAAAGAAGGAGGAAACCACTATGAAATATAGGGAGGTAACTTGATAGTATTACAAGTATGTTACAAATCATTAGGTTTGTCATCATTATAATCCACAAGAGGGACTTGTAAATAAGGATTCATGTTGATAAACTCAGGTAAAGAAGCACTATTGATCTTAGGAATGGTAGGAATAGGATAATGAGATTTGGGATTATGAAGTTGAATATTCCATGGGTTAGGATCAGCCTCATGCTTATACCATTTGCCATTATGTAATAATTTAATGTATTGGCTACTGAAAGAAGAAATGGCCCTCACTCTATGAGTCCATGGGTGACCAAGGAGTATATTAGAAGATAATGGTAAATTAAGGACCATAAGCTTCATTTGAATGGTCTTAGGTCTAATGGTTAATGGAAGCCAGATACAACCAAGTGGTTGTTGACAAGTCTTATCAAAACCACAATAAGTAAGATGGGTTTACTTAAGATTATCCTTTTTATAACCACGTTTCTGGATTGGGTCACAGTAATACTATAGCCTTCATCAACCAAAAATTTATGGATAAGGGTAGTATTAATGGTAATTTTAATGAAAAGTGGTGGATCATCATCAAAAAAAAGAATTCATCATTGATTATGTTCTCTTCAATAAATTCAATGGAAGGTTTGTAATAAGGACACATAGTTTCAATGGTATTTAATTTGGTAGGTTGAGTTTTGATAGAAGGTAGTCATTTATTAATAAAGGATGGATCTTCAATTTCTTGGAGTTATATCATAAGGAACATATGATAATAGGGGAAGTATGAACCAACTCCATAAGTGGAATCTTACAAAGCATAAAGTTAAGTTATTCAAAAAAGTTCTAATGAGATTTATAAGAAGAACCAACATGAGGTTTATGAGGTAAAGTAGATTTGGAAGGAATGGATGTGGTTGGAGGTTCAGAAGGAGGAAGTGGTTCCTCATGGGCTTCAAAAGATACACTGGTAGTATTTTTAGTATCCTTAAGAAGTTATTCTTTTAAAAATGGATTTTTAGGTTTGGTAACAAGATCCTTGTGAGCTAACTTGTGATGATAGTTGACCTTATTAGTGTTAACATATTGATAATAGTTATAATACTGGTAATAATTGGCATCAATGGAACAAACATCCTTGGTATTTTTTTGACTATAGGAAAAGGATTTTTGGTTATTTGAGGTAGAAGATTTAAAAACCTATCATTTTTGAGAAGCATCAATGTAATTTTGATGATGAAGGTTGGTCATGGATTCATGATTAAATGAATCACCAATCATATAGGAGACATCAAATTTAGTGAGACCTCTATGAGATTCATGGGAATGACCAATTTTGACATGGAACCATAAAATAGATTAGGGTCATACCATTTAGGAGTATTATTAGGATAGGTGAAAGGTCTAGAGTGAGGTAAAAATTGTTTCATTTATTGTATAGAAAGTGGTGTGTGAGAAGATGAAGGGATGTCAGATTTGGGAATTATAGGTTTGGTTTGTGGAGTGTTACTAGTGATTGCATTGGTAGATGTTTGGAAATATCCTTTTATAAGTTTAAGATTAAGCTCAAATTACTTCATGAGAAAGTCTTGATGTTTATATTAATAAAGAGATTCATTAAGTTTTTGAGAAGCAAAGGTTCAACCTTATATTGAAGATAAGAAGTAAAAGTAGTGATAAAGAGTTTGAACAAGTTATCATTAGTCATGTTATGATTGGCTTTATTGGCCAATGATTTCCATCTTTTGATAAAATCATGAGCTAATTTAGTGGGAGATTGCTTAGCATTGATGAAATGGATAAGACAATTTTTGGGAAGATCATTGTGTTGAAATTTTTTAACTAAATGATTGACCAAATATTCAAGCTTCCAAATAGAATGTTAGGGTAATTGGTTGTACCATTATAATACATCGCTAGTAAAGGTTTTGACTAAGATTTTAGTTCTGATGAAGGTATTAGTTTGGATCTAGTCTTTGTAAATATTTCCAAAGGCTTTGAAAATGAGGCTGAATATTTAATTACTACGCCCTTAACCTTTGGCATGTCTAGGTATATATGTGGCTGACTTGTGGCTTACATATGTATTTTATATTCTTGTTACATTTCTCTATGTTCTTAGTTAGGTTGGGATATGGAATAACCATGGATAAGTTATATATATATATATATATATATATATATATATATATATATATATATATATATATATATGAGGTAGTGGTTAGTATTTGATCATGTTAAATATTCTACTCTTAGTACATTATTGTGGAGGTTTCCCCTTCAAAGTGGCTTTTCTATATTATCTAGTATTCTACTCTGTTATCAATTATTATTGTATGATCTCTCATACTTGCTTATTCTATGTGATATATAATCATTATGTGTAAACATATAATTAATTTCATTACAAGTGGTATCAGATATTTGATTTGGGCAAGTTTTCTATGGTGTTATTTTTTTGGATCTAGTGAGGAATGACTTTTGAGAGAGGAAGAGTGAAAAAACATAACTTGTAATCTAGGAAGAATTAATTTTTTTTGTCAGTGCAGTATTTTTTAAAACACTTTTTTGAAAAAAATAATTAAAAAAAAGTTTGGAAAAAAAATTTTGCTTTTCACAATTACAGTCATTGGATTTGTCTCGATGAGATGATCGTAATGGTATATTTTACTAGTACACTTTTTTGGTGTTGAAATTTTTACCCTAATGCACAAAAGCAATCATTGAATTCATCTTGGTGAGGTGATCACAATGGACCATATCTTGGTACACTTTTTTTTAGGGAAAAACCCCTCTTAGGGTTTGTATATGGTATGTCCTACATAGGGAAGAAAAATGGGGCAAAAAAATCCTAAGACTCCTATCACTGACATAGAATCTAGAACTTTAGCTCTATTGATTTCTAAAATTTAAGATAACATAAAGAGATTGATGTGGCATGATTAATTTATTTTAGTTTAAACTAATGTTTCAAGGATGGGCAGAGAGATTAATGGGGTTCATAGTTAATTGAATTATATCACTTCTCAATTAGATACCCTTTCATCTCAATTATAGTCAAACAACACTCCACTTCATAATTTAGGTCTTCCTCATCTCAACACTAACAACTCCAATTCTTGTGTGAAACCAATCTTAACAAAAGTGGGCATGCATAAGTTTAATGGTAAGGATCCTATCACTTGGATTACCCAAATTGAGAGTTTATTTGATCTACATCAAACTCTTAGTTCTTAGAAGGTGATAGTGGAATCTCTATATCTAGAACATGAGCAGTTCATTTGGCATTGTTAGTTGTGTGCTAAAAAAAGAATGGTTATCTTGTTACATGGTCTATTTTCACTAATAAGCTATTAACTCATTGTTTGAATAATGTCTCTAAGAACTAATTCAGCCAGTTAGCTAAAATGTGGCAAATAATAATTGTGAAGGATTATATTCATCAATTTCAGAATATATCCTTACGGGTGGAAAACATCACTAAGGAGAATTTGAATGATCTATTTTTGGGTGGTCTCAAAGATAGAATTCAATTGGAGGTTTGAATTTTTAACCAAACATCTGTATCAGAAGCTATCCCATGAGCATGCATGGAAAAGGAAAAAGATATGGTCAAATAGAAAACCTTCACTACTGGTCATGATCACACCTTTATAACACCATCATATCCTCAACCCACTAGATTGACACCTCAACAAATTGAGGATAAGTGAGCTAAGGGTTTGTGTTTTGGTTGCAACAAAAAATGGAGAAAAGACCATTATTGTGTTGAAAAGAAGTTATTTGACATCGAAGGTGCCAATGAGGATGTTGATGATGAGGAGGTAATTGGTGAGGATGAAGAAGGTCATGAGGAGAAATCTAAAGAATTTCAGCCTACTATTCCTATCATGCATTTTTAGATATTAGTACTCCCCAAACTCTTAAAGTGGTGGGTTTCCTAAAGAAAAAGGTCACTGTATTGATTGATTCTAGGAGCACACACAATTTCATCAATAGTAAGTTGGTTGCTTACTTGAACTGTTTCATTTATCCTACTCCACAATTTTAGGTCATGATTGTAGATGGTGGTATTGTCAAATACTTAAGAAAATTCCATAGTATTAAGATGGCCATGGGAGACTACTTGCTATATTATCCTATGTTGTTATTATTATGGGGGAGATGACATTATTCTAAGAGTATAGTGGCTCACCACTTTGGGCACTATTGAGATGAATTTCTAAGAATTATTCATGCATTTTCATTTTGAAGGAAGGACATTTGATCTAAGAGGATTAAGGTCTAAATATCCACAAATTTTTATCTCCCATCAAATGACAAATATTCTCTAAAAGAGTGTTGAAGGATTTGTATCTCACCTTTTTTCCATGGAAGTTCAGCCAACTTAACCATCTACACCTCCTGATCTATAACAAGTGATTGATGCCCATTCGATTATTTTTGGTGACATGGAAAAAGGACTTCCACATATCCTCACATATGATCATACTATAAACCTTATTCATAGTAGTACACCACCCAAAATCAGGCCATGTAGGTATCCCTATGCCCAAAAAAGTTAAATTGAAAAGATGGTACAAGAGATGTTGCATGTAGGAATCATTCACCATAGCCAAAAAAAATATTCTTCACTAGTTATCATGGTGCAAAAGTAATATGACACTTGGAGGATATTCCTTGAATATAGATAATTTAACAAGTACACTATCAAATATAAGTTTCCTATTTTTATCATTTGTGATTTTCTAGATAAATTAAATATTGCTCTTTATTTTACCAAGTTAGATCTATGTTTTGGGTATCATCAAATCCAGATCCATGATAAAGACATACCAAAAAATACTTTTAGGACTCACGAGGGCAATTATGAGTTTTTTGTTATGCCTTTTGGGCTAAAAAATGCACCATCCACCTTTTAGATTTTGATGAATACTATGTTAGGCCATTTTTGAGGAAATTTGATCTAGTATTTTTTGATGATATCCTCTTTTACAGTAAAAATTGTTAGACCATTTATACCATGTGATTTGGAATAATATCAATTGTATGCCAAACCTTCTAAATGTACTTTTGGATCTTATGAGGTTGAGTATTTGGGTCATTTTGTTTCAAATGCAAGAGTTAAAGTGGATCCTAAAAAAATACAAGCAATTATGGACTGGCCAATTCCTAAGACACTCAAGAAACTAAGGGAATTTCTAGGGATAACAAGTTACTATCATAAGTTTGTCAAAAATTATTGTAACATTACATCCACACTCAATTATTTGTTAAATAAAGACTCATTTCAATGGATTTATATAGCTATCAAGGCATTTGAATAATTGAAATTGGCTATGTGCACCACTCCAGTGTTGGCCACTCCTGATTTTTCTAAGACTTTTGTGGTTGAATGTGATGCATCTGGGTATGGTATGGGTGTTTTAATCATGAAATAAGGTAGGAAAATTTCATTTTAAAGTCATCAATTGAAGGGTGAAAATAAGCACAAGACTATTTATGAGAAGGAAACGATGGCCATTTTGCATGAAGTCAAATAATGGAGGCCTTATTTGATGGGTCATCACTTTTAGGTAAAGATTGATCATGATAGTCTCAAATATATTATATAAAAATTGTTGTCATATAAATAAAAATATAAATGGGTAGCTAAGATTTTAGGCTATTATTTTGAAATACTTTACAAGAAAGGCAAGGACAATGTAGTGGCAGATGCACTATCTAGGAAAGATGAATCAATTGAGGCATTATTATGTGCTATGACCATTCTAAAAGCAAATTGGATAGAGAAATCATGATAAAAATAGGAAAATGATAGTGTTACCCATGATTTGATTTATAATATTTATCAAGGTTTGGATGGATTTGACAAATTCACATGGAAGGGTGATGCATTATGGTATAAAGACATATTATACCTATTGTAAGATTTCTCTTCTTAAACAACAAATCCTTTATGAACTTCATGCAACTCCAATTGGGGGTCATTCAGGATTTTTGAAAACCTATCATAAAATTAAATAGGATTTTTTTGGGGAAGGACTCAAAGGGGATGCCCAAAAATATGTGGCTAAATGTATGATCTGTCAATAAAATAAAGGAGAAACCATAAAAAAACCTAGGTTTTTTATAGCCTTTATCCATCCCTAGCCAACATTGGGAAGAGGTGTCTATGGATTTCATTATAGGGTTACCAAGATTTGATGGTCAAAATGTTGTCATGGTTTTGGTAGATCATCTCAATAAGTGTGCTCATTTTTGTTCTTTATCACAACCATTTGTTGCTAGTACAATAACTTCTACTTTTCTTAATACAATTCAAAAACTTCATGGTACCCCTAAGATCATTATCAGTGATAGAGATCCCATTTTTACTATCAAATTTTAGATTAATTTAGTTGCATGTTTGGGCACCTAATTGGTTCATAGTTCATCCTATCATCCTTAAGTAAATGGACAAAGTAAGGTAGTCAACAAATGTCTAGAAGGATATCTCCATTATTTTGTCTCTGATAAATAGGATAAATGGGTTCATTGGTTTCCACTTGTTGAATGGTGATATAATACTTCTATTCATAGTTCCTCCAAAATGTCTCCTTGTCTGGGACATATGGATACCACCCTCCATCCATCACTTCACCCTTAAAGGTCCATCCTAAGTTTTTGTTATTGAATAACATATTCACCACCAATAGGAGGTCCTTTCAAGTTTGCATGAAAATGTAGCTATGACCCAGAATAATATGAAGCAATAAGCAAACCAACACATGAGTTAGAGGCATTTTGACATTGGTGATTAGGTCTTTGTTTACTTATATCCATATAAGTAAATGTCCCTAAATAAATATAAAAAGGATAACAAGTTATCCCCTAAGTATTATGTACCTTATCATATCTTGCAAAAAGTTGGTAGTGTGGCCTACAAGTTAGAGTTTCCTTCCTCCACTTGTATACATCCAATATTTCATGTATCATGCCTAAAGAAATTCATTGGACATAGAGTCAATACTCAAACTAAGTTACTAGAATTGGATGAGGAAGGAAGAGTTATTTTTGATCCTAAGGTGATATTTCAAATACACACTAAGCAGTTGTGGTCTAAAGTGATTAAGGAGTTCCTAATCAAATGAAAGAATATGCCTTGTGAAGATGACACTTGGGAGGATGAATCCTTTATGTAGCACTACCTAGAGTTGACCCAACATTAAGGATAATGCTATTTTTAAGAGGAAGGACATGATATGACCTTAACCTTTGTCATGTCTAGGGATATATGTGGCCGATATGTGGCTTACATACCTTTTTTATAATCTTGTTACATTTCTCTATGTTCTTAGTTAGGTCAGCCTATGGAATAACCATGGCTAAGTAGATTATATATAGGAGGTAGTAATTAGTATTTGATCATCATGTTAAGTATTTTACTTTTAGTGCATTATTATGGAATTTTCCCCCTGGAGGTGTCTTTGTTATATTATCCATTATTCTACTCAGCTATAAATTATTACTATGTGATCTCTCATATTTCCTTATTTTATGTGATATATAATCATTCTATGCAAACATTTAAGTAATTTAACTACATTATTCCCATCATACTTTATAGTTAGAGATATGTTACCAATATCAATGGGCATAATGGATGGAGATAAAGGCTCATTTTGAATAGTTTAAAGCATCTTGTTACTCATTACAGGTTGAGGAATAACATTGCATGAGGTATCTCTAAGAGGTGGAGGAATATAATTGGGATTAGCTTGAGGATGGATAGCTAGAGGTTAATTATCAATATTAATCAACTGATGTTGAAGTTGTAACATTTTATTGGTCTTATGATTTTTCATTATGTTCATTTATTGGATAACTTGGGAAATAAGTTGAGTTGTATTAGGAGGTGGATTGGTGTTGGTAGGAGCACCACCTAAATTTGTATTAGGGGGAGGGTTATTACAAGATGGATTATTAGTGGGATTATTGATTAAATTCATGTTAATTACTCCCAAATTAGTTTTAATGTTTTGAAGATGATAAACATCTTGGTAATTATAGAAAGGATTAGACCCATCAACTTCATCTTGAGGTGTGATTTACACCATGTTAAAGGTGATGGATGAAGGAGGGGAAGAGGTTCCCCAAGAGTGATGGTGATCTTGGGAATAAACAAGAGGTAGAAATGAACATCCCATATAGTATCTAACTATATTCAAGCCATATAAGAAGATTCTAATAGGGGACTTCATGATTACTTGAGATAAATGAACAAAATGCTAAGAAATAGAAACATATAACTAAGTTGGTAGATAGGGAAGGCAAAAAAAGGGATAGACTCGATGGGGTCGATGTAGTATAGAAAATAGGTTCTAAAAAATTATGAAAAAAAAATATAGGGTCAACTGGATCAACTTAGTTATGTATCTTGGATAGGGAAAAAACATGAAAATATATAAAGGCAACTGGGTTGACCTAGTTCTGTATCTAAGGGACAAAAAATAATATTGTGTCGATAGGGTTGACTATGTATTAAAACAAGAAATAATTTTGTATTACTTTATGAAAGAAATAATTTTATATTAATTTATGAAAGAAATAAATGAAAGGAAAAACATAATAAATTAGATCAGTGAGGTTGATATAATTGAGGCACACAACACAAAGTATTGCACCAATGTTGGTTAATGCAAGTTTTTTCAATACAACAAACAACTGAGCAAAGAACAAGAAATCAATTTGGAAAGTAAGAGATAACTAAGTGGTCAACTTGAATGTTGTTAGATTATTAGAGTATAATTTTATATGTGATAAGAAGTTGGTTGTAATCAAGGAACTAGAAATCAATCTCTAAAAGAGGTTTGTATTGGTAATGGTACAAGCTTGGTATTGGGTCCTATCCCCTCACTTTACACATTACAGTGATAAGGGTGTTAGGTGCTTAGCCAAAATATACCATCAACCATGTATTTATACTTAGATAGAAAACCAAGTTAGCTTCCCCCTTGGTGATGAAATACAAGTAGGTTGGCCTTGAGTATATAATTATTAAAATGTTTTTTAAGATTTTTTGATTCATTAGTGTGTGCATAAAATAAAAAATAGTGAAACTAAATGGTATATTTAAAGCCACCTAATTAGAATATGTGATCTATTATAAGTATTCAAGAAATAAGTAATGAATGTGTGAGCTAATTACTAGCATATAAGGGTTAATTACAACTTTGAAACATAGTAAAATGTTGATTTAGTTGATTATATATGCAAAGAATATAGAACATAGTTGATAGTGTCAATTATGTCATATGGAAGCAAGGGTATAAAAATGAACCATGTCTATAAAGTTGACTTATTTGTTCAAACAACACATAAAATACAAAACTACATCGGTAGGGTTCACCTGGTTGATTATATAGGGGTAGTTTTAAAGATTGTAAACTGTGAAAATAAAACTATAATAAATGCTAGAATTAACAAAGAAGGATAGAAAGGAACCTTGGTGGGTTTGAAGATGTAGAGAAGTGAGATTATTGTTGAACCTTGATTTATACTTGTAAATCTTGCTAACTATGTCTATTAGGTCAACCTAGCTTTGTATAAAGTTGATGATAGCCTGAAAATGTACAAGGTCAACTAGGTCGACCTAGTATGCTAAACTAGATGCCTAAAAATATATATGGTCAAATAGGTCAACCTAGTAGTCTGAACCTAGTAAAAGTCTTGAATAGATAGAATAAAGTCATATGGATGTGACTATGTGTTAAACATGTACATAAAATTTAGAACTGTGTTGATATAATCAACCCAATATTACAAATATATGATAATAAAAATGATAAAATAATGAAAAATAAGTGAAACAAAACCTAAAAGGGTTATATTCATGTTGGGTTCACTAGAATGTATGTAATAAAAAATCATCATGTCTATAAATCAATCCTAACTCAAAGAAGATAAATCATACCATACACTTTCAATTGGGGACACATTTATTAAGTGGGAACATGACCAATATCAGGATTAGTTATACCTAATTAAGGGATCTCTTATCATAATACATGGTACTATGGAGGGTTCTAAATCCTCTAGTCAAGCACAATCATGCAATAACCCTAAGGGAGTCCTAAGTTTTGATATTTCACCTAAACTAATAACAAATAAATTAAATCTAATTTAGTGCTCACCAAAGCTTGTGGCACAATATGAGGGGTTATTAAATAATAAAAACATATATAGGAGAATATTAATTAAGCTAAGTTTGAGTGATACCCTAATACATGTAATATGAAGAGTAATATTATTTGAAGCTAATAATTATGCTACTTTTATCTATTAAAGAGAGGAACAAAGTTAGATAATATTTACCTGAATTATGAACCCATCAAGACTCAATCTCTCCCTTGGCCAATGGGACTTCACAAGAGGTTTTTTTGGTTTGTAAGGATCACTAAAAAGGCCAAAGCATGCAACACTTATCCATAATACTATATTCTCCAAGTAGAAACCCTAAGGTAAGACTCCTCAAGTAGAATGGAGGAAGATCAAATTGTAAAGAAGCATAAGCAAATAATAACTCTTGATTTCATATTGAAATAATGATGAAATTATCTTGTATATATAGGTATATTTGACCCTAAAACCTTATAAAAAACCTAACTGATAGGGTCAACCCAATCGACCTATTATAATTTTGAACAATTATTCACTAGGTCATGAGCTAGGTCAACCAAGAGCCAAACTAGTTCCTAAATGAAAATCCCCCGAAACTATATAGGGTTGAACCAATTGACCTAGTACAGTTGAATGATAAATGGGGATTAAGGTGAGGAAAAGAGGGATATAAAGTGGGAAAAGACTAGATAAGTATGCAAAGGAAGAGTAATAGATTAGGAAATGGTTTTAGGAGCTAGTTGGATTGGTAATAAGTGGCAATAAGGGATAACAATCCTATGAAGCACCAATGGTATTCCCACCCCTTTCCTAGTACACCCTTTAAGGTGTGCATTCAGAGAGATTGAGTCTCAATGGGTTATTTCAAAATGTAAAGCATCAGTATTTGATAAAAGTTGAAAATATTATGTGTATACAAGAAGAAATTTATAAGTATACAAGACTTAGGTGCTATATAACTTAGATTTAGTGTCTACACATATCATCAAGGTTCAAAGAAGAGATCATTTATTATCATCTAAATTTTTTTATCTTAGTGGTATAAATTTTGACACTTATGAATATCTCATAAGTTTTATATGACCTTGAAAATTTTAATCTAATTAATTATTGGCCTAGATATTATCTTTCTTAAATTTTGATTTGACTACACTCTAAAAGAATTTTATAATTTTATTTAAGGTCCTATAATGATGTAATTAGGTCATCGATATTGATCTAAAAAATTCTAAAATTATTAACCAATTTTTCTACACTTTCAAATGCATTCGGGACAATAAATCCATTTAATAATTTTTATAAACTATTTGAATTTGGAATAAAATATGCATAGAAAACTAAGAAGAAAAAATGAATAAATTTGTAATCTTCATGCATACTTTGAATTAGTATGATAAGAAATTTATTATTATGAAATAATTTTTAATCAATTTTGGTCATCATGAATTAATGAAATATTGGTTCCCTTTTGTTTAGATGAAAATTTAGGATATGATCCTAGGGAAAAACAAAGATAAATTGAAGGGAAAACTAATAAAAAATAATATCTTGAATTATGTACAAATATGGGTGTTTTATCATATGGCATTCAGAGGTGATATTTTGAACTATAATTGGCTTTCCTCATGAAATGTTTTTAAAGACCTTAATCTGATTGTGTGTTTATCCTTGTAGAATAACCTTGTGTTGTGACAAAAGCATTCCTTTACATAATATAAAAGGGGACCTCTATTTTATTTAAATTTTTAACAAAAATTAGAGCTTCAATCAAGTCTTGATTGATCATCGATTGCATAAAACCCTGACATCTACTCAATCCTAATCAGAATGGTCTCCCAGAGGTTTAGTATTTGATCCTTATTATGCTTGATAACTCCTATAGCTTTAGGTATTTAAATAATATCTTAGCACATTGTTATCTCAAAATATTTCCACACTTATTCATTTTTAAAGCTCAATGTATTTTTATATATTTTTATTTATACAATATTTTCTTGGAATCATAGTCTCAAAATCTAAGTTAGCGCTCTCACAAAATCATTTGGGATAAAAAGTAAGCATTTATTTACTTAAGGAGCACCTTCAATAACTTAGCACATTTTTTAATTTTTTAGATCCATGAACCAATGAGGAGGTGACACATGTCATTTATCATTCCCATAAGTTTATACTTGTTAGAGCCTCAGGAGGTCTCACACATCAAAGGTTTCAGACTTGTCAGAGCCTAAAATTTACTTAAAGTGTAAAGATTTAAAAATTGTCAGATCCCATTACTAATTATGATATACCATGTGTCTATTGACCCTCCCTTGATTTTAGACTTGTCATAGCCCTAGAAGGTCACATGTTTCATAGATATCATAATTATTAGATCATGGATCTAATGAAGAGGCACCACATTTTCACTAACCCTCCCATGGTGTCTAATTTTTATAGATTCATAAGAGGTCCCATCTATCAGATGTGTTAGAGTTGTCAAATCCTAAAATCAATGAGGATTTTCCATGTGTTTACTAACCCTCCCATCATGTCATACATTTTAAAGCATTAGGAGGTCCTACACATTAGATGTGACATAACTATTAGATCTTGGAATGAAGGAGGAGTTTCCACATGTACACTAACCCTTCCATAGTGTTATACTTATTAGAGTCATGGGAGGTCCCATGCATCAAAGGTGTTATATGTGTCAAATATTGGATCCAATAAGGAGGCAAAACATGTCATTTCATACACACAAATGGAAAAAGGTCTTATAATTCTATAAAAAGGTTAAAATAAAGTACTAATAGAGACTCCAAACCTAAAAAATAGATTCCACATGTAATGGAAGCATACAAGTGGCTAATCAAGTACATAAAGATATAAAAATGTAGGGCTCCTTACTATGTTAAGGTGATGCAGTACATGTTGATTTCACAAACCATAGAAAGACCATGAGAAACCCTATAGTCATTCACTATGCCATGAGTACTAGATGGGTTCATGAATCTCACACTCATTACATGCATTAAATTTAAAAAAGGTCTGATCATGATCTAATAGATTCATGAGTCCCATCATGATCAACTAAATCTAAATGGGGGATCATTTTTAAAATCTTGAATTAATTCCAAATTTGGAAATGAATAACTTGGACTTATACCATCAACTTAGAGCTCAATTAACATAATGAAATCTCACGAAATCCATTGCTACATAATTTAATTATGAACTCTATAAGGCCTTTTTAGATAGGATTTACTATTATTTATTGTTTACACACCCAAACCTTTCTAATCCCTTTTCATCTAAGTCACCCCAAATCCCATAAAGTTACTATGTACTAAAATAAATTATGTGTATCAAGCCCAAATAATTTGAAAATTGCATCCTCATCCTCAAGCCCCAATCTAGAGTTAGAATATAGAGACACTACCTTCCTATAGGTCATAACCTAGTTAAAGCATTATAATGAGATATTCAAGGTGATCAAAGTTATCCAAAGGATGAACACATATGATGAGGCCAAGGATGATGATATCATGTATTCATATGAAATCATAGCCATCAGGGTGTTAGGGCTCCACAAGGTCATGTCCAAACCCTAGATATTCCCATTCTTAAACCTATTTGTTAACCTTTTTCTCTCTTCATGATGTAGCTAGGACATTGTGAAGTAACTAGACACTAGTTTCAATATTGCATACATCTTTTGGGTTGTATTCAATATGTACTATAGCCTCATAGATTATACCATGAGTTATGATAAGGAGTTATTGATTCTCTGGTAGATAATAATAACATATATATGTCCTTAAGTATTGGGTAGAGGAGTCATATCACTAGGTCAATAAAGAGGACCCTGACTCATAGACCAATAAAACATTTAGATAAGGAGTATGGATGGGCATGTTTTTGTTCAACAACTTGTATGGGGAAGTGACATAATGTTAATTAATAAATGTTTGGTTACCCTTTTTAGTATCATAAATAATTGAGATGAGTTCTTATATCTATGTACCTCATCACATTTAACTTCTCTAGGTAGATGTATGTGGCTTGTGATGGTGGAAACTTATACATGATCTCCTACATGGTTGACATCATGTACACCACTTTTAATTTTTATGCTTAGTTTTCCCATAATATATTCCAAATATATATGTAGTGTATATAGTGTTATTCAACTTATACATCCTCCACTTATGGAATAACATTTATGACATCTATGAATACTTCTACTCATTCATCTATCAGGTGATTAACGAGAGACCCATGTAGAGGATATTAAATGAGATATGAAGTATGATATAGAACATTGGATCATAATTGTACTACCAATATTTCACCATAATAATAATTTTATACATTCATGGGGATCCTCTCTTACTACCTTACATCATCATAGACTACCTTTCAAAGCATGAGATCACCTAACAATTATACCATGATGTAGATGAGAACTACGTGTGTAGAAATAAAAATACATATTTAACATTCCCTATAGTCATAGGGTGCCCTGAGTATAGGAATATTATAGTTATATAATCCTTGGCCTAACATAGTGACTCATATGAATTAGACATAGTAGACAATAGAAAATGGGATCCTATGGGTGCATGTTTAGCTCATGTGGCAAGGAACCAATTAAAGATTATATCATGTATCACCATGGGGTGCACCCAAATGATGATCTCCACCTCAATATTACTAATAATTTAGATGTGGTTTTTAGGATTGAATTATCCTATAATTCAAAAGCCTAGGCTTCTTCTTAGCCCATTCTCAAGGAGATACCAATTCTTCCCCAGCAAGTGCCAACTCAACCCATCATTGAGTTTTTAGTAACTATGAGGGGGATATCTATATAAATTTTATAGGGATTCTTAGTAGATAACACCCCATTAACCTTAGTTTATATTATAAATGTGCCACTACCCTAGGTAATCTAACCTCAGGTTGCCCATGCCTTGCATTTTTATAGTAGTCTTGAGTCTAGTTGGCTTAGAGATTGATCTTCCCTACTCCAATACTAGCCATCCCAATTGATAAAAATCTCATGTAACCCTTAGTAACTCCCCTAGGTTTCTCTATCTCATAAATTCCTTATATGTCCATGCCTCCCCATACTCCAATGATCTCAAGGGCCTAATTCCCCTTTGATCCTCTATTGTTGACCTCACTTGACATCCCTAGTGCCAAATTTCCCTTGGTTCATCCCACACCCCAATTATGGCCATCATCCACGTCACTGGCATGGTATATTCCATAAATTACCCTTTAACCATACCCATAGTTTATCTTAACCATAATTAGAGATCATATGCCTAATGTTCATGTGTTATCAAATTCCCTTGTAAGAATAATTACCATTATAATAATGGTCCCTCCAAGTATCCCTACCTTCTTAGTGGATCTTTTGACCTCCAATTCTCTTATATTTACAACTCTCATTGTTCCTATTGTAGAATCAATCTTAGTAGTATCTATTTATCTCCTATAAGCTTCATCTTGGGTAACTTTTATTGATTCTACCTTACCATCTCCAACATAAATAGACCCAAAAAAATACCAAAGAAGAAGTATAAGGTGGTTTTTCATAGGTAGTCCTTGTCTCCTCCATAGTTTATGCATCTTCCCCTTAGAACACCTTAGCTATCATATAGATCCCTCAAGGAGTTGGATTTAACTAGCCTATTTTCTTATTCATCATAAATACCTAGCTCTTAGGTGACATTAATCCACATGTATTTCTGACCCTAGAATAATGGTAGTCTCATATGTTCCCTTAGGCCTCGTTATTTTTATTTCCTTCCTTTTCCCCTAAGACACCCCCTCTATCCTTCCTTCCACTTCCCCCTCCACTCTTACCTCTTTTATCCTTCTTCTACTCTCCATGTAAGTTGATTTCACCACTTCAGTTCTACCCTCCACTACCTTGGGGAAATTGGTTAGACCAATTTGGTTTAGGCCCATTAAGTCTTTGAGTGCACATAGGCCATATATGGTCTATCATGGATAACATATGTCTATTGGTAGTTATACATAACATCCATGAGTAAGAAAAGGGTGCTCATATAGACCTTCATTTAGGAGTGAAATCCTATGGTATGGAAAATTGAACATGATCTCTTATCACTCACTAAAGTGAGGACTAATAGTGGATAAGACTAATCTCAAATTTATAGTCCACAAATGACCTTATAAAGAAGGTGATGAAGGATATTATGGAGCAGGTTAGACATTTAAAGTCTCAAGTAAGGAGCACCTTACCCATGGGCTTGATTAACAAAGTAGAAGTGGCACTTGGAAAACTATTCACAACCCTTAAGGAAGTGACTAAGGATCTCTCACTGATAAAATAGATTCCCAAAAGATCCTAGGTGTACTAGGAGAGAATTACCCATATAGATAATAAGTGCATGAAGATGGATACTATCATTAATAAATGGATGTTATTAGAGTTGAAATTAATGCCCTTGATGGATATAAATTATATTAAATATTTAAAAGAACCATGGGGGAAGTTATTAAGAGTTGGTTGAGTGTTTCCCAAGTAACCATTGAGCCATTAGAGAAAATTTTGGGTCAAATCCTTACTTATTTCAAAGAGGTAATCATATTTGTGTTCTTTTATCTAAATGGAACTATGCTAGGAAAAGATGAGTTTGGGGTCTACTTAGCACACTAAAAAGGTGGCCAATAATAATAGGGTAGGAGACAAGGCTATCTTGGAGTTATCCATGCAATCCACAACAAGCATTAGCTAGGTCAAAGAGGTGAAAGTATCCTTGGAGGCCCTACTCAAGGCCCATGAGAGACTATTGACTCAGGTAGAAATCATCTTCTAGGATCCACCTATTAAACTATTGAAACTTAACCATGTGGTTAACCTCATTGATCAATAATTTTTATCTCAGAAAGGCCTACCAAATTATTTAAGAAGTGGCCCACCTAAAAACTCCTCTTGATTCTCTCTTAGTGAGCCATTCGAATATGGGTTTGTTTATTTTTTTTGGAGTGGGGAATATTTTGATGTAGTTTTATTAAAACCATTTTGGGTCATGATGGCCAAGAGTGGGATATCATGATATTAGGAGATAGGTCTCATTTTTATTTTATTTACTAATGTTTAATATTTTTAGGGGGTCAAATCCATTGTAAATGATCACTTTCAAATTAATGTAATTTTTGTTTTATTTTTAAACATGTCTAGCTTTATGGATTTCTTCCACTTTATATTTTATTTAGAATGGATTAAAACTAATGCTAGAATACTACAATTTATGATTTATATAGAGTTTACTCATTAATTAAGATGAGATTTGATATTCTAGTTAGGTTCATTGATTATTTTTTATTTATTTTAAGTGTATGAAGAAATTTGTGTAGTTAACTACAGTCCTATCCATAATTTATTCACTAAAGGAATATAGGAATCAATAATTTACTCTTTTCCCTCAATTTCTCTCCTTGTGTGACTAGAGCTTGAGTCATTGTGAAACTTAACACATAGTGGTATAACTATAGTTGGGCACATTTTGGTTCCTTAAAGCATTTATGTTATCATTCATTTAGATAGATCTACTTTCTACCTTACCCTCTTTTCCTTTGATGTTTATTTATTCCCAAATGGTCTTCCCCCTTTTATAAATTATGAACTAAAGTGAAGTACAGATTAAAAAAAACAAAATATATGGAAACTAGGCTTAGTTATATAAGTGTATAAGTTTTAATATTAATGAGAAAATAGGAATTGAGCCTTTAGTGATAGTGCTACATCTCTTGGAAATCTATTCCAATCAAGATATTTAATGGAACCCAATAGCTACAACTCATGCCATGGATTATCTCAATAGTAATATTAAAATAAGAGGACAAAAGTCCCCCAATTTTTCTCTAAGCTTGATCAGTGTATCTAACCTAATATATACATTTTTGAGAATGAGATATTTGACTAAACAACATCTTGTGATAAAAACTATTATAATTGGTATGTGATACTTGAAAATTATGTTATCACGTTGTGTTATACACAAATTAAAAGATCCCATTTTGATTAAATGCATTTTTTAAGTTCAAAAAAATATAAACTTTTAATCTTGGACAACCTAAGAATTTTAGGTGGAATGACAGTGAATATTAGAATTCTGAATATCAATAAATTTTTGGAAGATAAATCAAATTTTTTAAATTTAGTGGGTTTTAACCCTTGATAAAATTTCATAGGAAATGTTGAGGGTTAGAACAACTTTTATATTATATTGGTTTGTTTGAATCCTTAATAAACTTGAATATTTATCTAGGATGAGGCACCTTATTATATTATTAGACTTTAATGCACCTCATGTTTGGGAATCAAGATTAGGATTTGGGTAGATTTTTAACCTTGATTTGATTGCTATGGTAAATATTTTAGAGGTTTGTAAAATACATTAGTGATCTGGCACTAACAAAGTATAATATTAACTACTCAATATTGAACCATTAGTTTATGAAGACATAGTAACTAACATATTCAACTCTCTACTCAAACTAAGAGACTTATGATGATCCATAAGTGATAAATTATGATTTCAAATCTAAAATGCATTCTATAAAGAAATATAATACCATGTCTTTAATGGGATGATGACATGGATGGCACTTATAATGAGATGCTAATGATTTTATTTTATTTACATAAGTATAATATGAGTAGATAACTATGATTTGATTTATAGGATTTTAGATGAAACTAGTATAACCATTATCCTATTGTTAAAATTTTAATTTTATCAACTCCATCTAGAATGGTTTTACTATTGAAGTGTTTAATGAAAATAAAAATAGAATCCCTTGTATAAATATCATACCTGTGGGAATAATATTATGATTTGGAATCACTTAGTGGTATTCTTATAAACCTAATAATCTAAGTGATAAGTTATTATAAATTTTAACTAAATATTTAGAATGGGAATTATATCCTCTTCATATCAGTTTATTGAAGATATGATTACTCAATTTATCATAATGTGTGGCCCCTTTATTTTTGAATTTTCATATTCGATCATCAAAATTCAATGTTGGTTTAATTAATATGATATTCATACCCTTTCTCCATGGCTATTAAATAGATTTTTTTTTAATAAATTAATATATTAAATAAATAATTAGTCATTCATATACCTCCCTAAATCCAACCGTTGATGATGGAATATTTGGGTTTTTTATCTTTTCCTTAAACTTTTAAAATTAAAATTTATGATGATTTAAAATGAGTGGTTCTATTAAATTAATTTCACCAGAATAAAACCTTTTAAAATCTAGTTCCTATCTTGTTTAGTTATAATAATCATTTAATAAGGGGTTAAAGTGATCTGCATAAATGATATGGGATACTTTTGTACTATGTTATCATCCATGTACTATACAGTTATCACACTTATGATAAGTAATGATTCATCAAATTTTACCTAGAATTGAATAGGAGTTATAGATAATTAAGAGACTAAGATATAATTTTATAATAGGAAAAATATGTAAGGAACATTAAAAACAATGTAAATGTTAAAACCTTTTTGAGGTCATTAATATACTACCCAATGAATTCAACTACTATATATACCTTAGTATTAGATATGGTATGAATTTATGGGTTCAATTACTAAATAGACATATGCATATACCTCAATAACCATTAGGAATGTTATACCATTATATACTAAATTTTTATAGGGAGTTGCATGTTCATTTATTCTATTGACATGGACTATATCTACTCTATCAATAATTAAAATATAATACCTTTGTGAAAGGGTAGGGCCACTCTTAGTGGATGAAAGGTGTGTGGGGGATCTAAAAGGATATATTTTTAGAGGAAAATCCATACAATAATGGTCATATTATTCTACTCCCTATATATTTTTACAATGATAGTGATGATCATAAGAAATCTAGAGGATTTATTTATGAATCCTTATTTGTATATGGTAATTTTTGGATATATAAATATACTTATTGAATATTGCATTATTACTTGGATATGAAACCATGTATTAGTAATTGATGTTGTAAAATTTTTATTTGATATTAAATTATGAATATGAGAATAATTATGATTTTTACATTTCTTTGGAATTGAAATATTGAACCCAAAAGAGATGAAGTCGACTAGTGTTACATAATTCATACTTGGACATTCTTATGTTTGTACTTGAAAATAAAAGTAGAATGTGAACTTAGTTATTATATTTAACCACTTACTAGGAAGTTTTATATGATATAAATTATGAGGGTATCTTTTATATAGTACAACTATATAATTCATAAGGGAATAAAACATATTTTGATTATAATATTATATGTGTATCCTAGTTTAAATATGAGAAAAAGGAAATTGAATTTATAGTGGCACACGACCAAAATTAATGGTTGATTTAAAAATTATGTCATGCCAAAAAATTTGCATGATTGAAACCCCACAAAAATTAGTTATTTTTTCAAATGTATAATGCACATTTTTCAAAACTACATTTCTAATTAGATGGCCATGTTTGTGGCACAAGATACATAATGGGTCCAAATAAACTCTCATTCCTAAATGACATGAAATTTTGTTCATAAGTGGTCACGTGGTCTTTATGAAACCATACTAGTCCCACTTGTTCTAATCAGCCTAAAATATCTTAAACAATCCAAAACCTTTCTAGACAAACCTAATGGTCCCCATATCCCCATGGTCTCTAAGGGATTAACAAATAATAACTCCTTGATGATTAAGTACTCCATGTCAGTTGTCAAATCAATTCAAACTCAACCATCTGATTGGTCAAAGGTGAAATCATTATAAATATTTATGGAGGTCAATAAAGGATTTAAATTATTTATTATGATTTAAAGTTATATTTTGAAAAAGAGGAAATAAGTTTTGGAGGATGACTTATCCATATTCATCCCTAATATCCTTGCTTAGTTATGGGTGGATGCCATTAATAGATTCTCCAAACGTTTAGTCCTTTTCCACTTTATTCACTTTAAAATTTCCTTTATATACATGTATACATTATTTGGTCTTTCAAGTACCCATCTTCATAGAAAGACTCTATCTAGTTTCATGATCCTATGATTTTTGAAAACATCTCTAGGAGATTTAAGCTCCACATTAGACATTATTGGATACCATCCATATCAAATGATAATTTATCTTCCATTTTTTGTTTTATAATTTAGTTTTTAATTCATGTATAATAAGATTAAAAAATAATGAGGGTTCCATTTTGTATCCACCCATATCGGTGCTTCCAAGATCCTAAAAACATCAAAATAAGTTTAAATTTCCCTCCTAAGGATAAAAATGGTATATCTCATGAAAATTGTAGTTCCAATTCCTAAAACATCTTCCATGTGGATGACGATAAAATATTGAGTGGGGATCCATTTGGGGTTACCCCACATTCGAGTCTCTAGGTGGTTGTAATCATCTTCAAAAAATAGGTAACTTCTAATATAAATATTTTTTATTTTTAAACGTTGATGTTAAAGCATAGAATTTAAAAGGGCAAAGTTAAATAAAATTTTAATATTAGATAAATAATTTACACTAAGTATAGTGGTTAGTTGGGTGGAATTTAATGTAGGTTGACCATCCTTATGTAGTAGATCATATGGATAGGTCACCACATGTCTTAAGCCACATATCACCCCTCAACCACCAAATCCATAAACCATAGTGGTAATTATTATCACTTGGATATTGTACCCATTTAATCAATCAACTAATCTCATGAAATAATGGGATCATCTCCAAGGTGTGGGACCATGGATCCTTGGAATGAACCTTTGGAGAAGGTTAGATTCCTTCATAAACTATATGCATATAATATAAGATTAGATATAGGCCTAAAATAATGATAAAAAGACATTTTTACAGATACAACTATGATTTTTGGTCATGGAAATGGGAAGAATGTAATCTAAAACTATAAAAGAGGTGATGTACCAAGTCTAGATATCTCCTACACTTACTCTAAAAACATAATAAATCATTATAAATAGTGATAAATTACATAACTTATACACAACCTCCAAATTTTATAACCTTTGCATTAATATTTCATATGAAAGTAGGAATCTACACAACAAACATTCTACCAAGGAGAGTGTAAGATGAAAAGACAACAGCACAAGGGACTAAAACATCCCCATATGAAGATCAACAGTTCAAAATTACATAATACTTAGGAAAATTGACAATGTAAAAGAGGAAAATATAAAATCTTTATTATCCAAGGCACAAGCAAACATTACAAGACTCAAAATGAGTAGAGTTTTGTCATACCCAAGAGGAATGATCTAGAAAAAATCATTTTTAGTCCAATATATAAGAAATGGAGTTGAGAAAGAATAAAAAAGCACTAAGAGACATCAGGAATGCTGCCACCACTCCATCAATTAGCCTATACAAGAAGAGAGACAAGCAAAATAGAGAAATTAATTCATTTCTAATGTATTAGGCCTATTCCATGAAGATATTCAAAGAAGGTTGGAATATTAGTGGAAGTGTAGACCTTATTTTTCTCTATTTATCCTTAGGAAGTTTTGTGGATGATGGGTGTGTTCCTTTAAAGATATTATATCCTTGGAAAACTCTTATCCTAATAGACTTAACATGCCCATCTCCTCCTCTCATGCATATACACTAGAGATGATCTAGCCTAAGTTTGGCATGCCTCTTTAACTGCCATGCTTGATGAATGTTTCACTTGAAAATAAACCTCCTACATCTATTTGGAGGTTTGGGTTGACTTACCATGACTATGACTCTATAAAGGGAGTTACATATTTATAAGGGCAGTTTTCAATGCTTCAATACCTCTTTAATGCTCTTTATGACCACTTACTTCATCCATAGTAGTTCTAGAAAGGTTTTAGAAGCATGACTTATCTAAAATAGATTTGAAGTTTATTTGAAGGCATCTTGTGGGAGTTGAAAAACAAGAATATCATCATGTTTTCCCATGAGATCTATTGGAGAAACTGAAAAACATGCATTTTCACACTTGAAAGTGCTTGAAACCTTCTTATATTCCCAATCATGTTTGAAATCCTTAAGCCTCTTCACTAACATCCCATGTTTTTTTTTTAAATTTAAACATTAGAAATATTGAAATTTTTATTATGTCTTAATTCTCTCATATACCTATAATTTTCATGTTCTACAATCCCTTTGTCTCCTTAACTTACAAACTCTTTCAATAATTCACCTTTCAAACCTGTAAGTGGTTTTGGAGGGTGCTTGGATAGCAATATCATGTCTTATGAACCATGTATATTTATCTATAGACTTAGTGAAGGGATTAAGACCAAGTGGTTATTAAATCTTTATCCCACATGAGAAGCATATTAGGAATCCTATCAAGAGAATTATTCAAGGCATGTGTGAAGGTTTTGAATAACATAAACCTATTACATCCTCATGGAAAATATAGTTAACAAGTTTGTCAGCATGAAATATTATGAATATATGTTAATATCTCACTTAAGAAACTTTAAAAACCTTTCCTTAGATAACTATCATGCTTATTAATCTTAAACCTATAAGTACACCTATATGGAGGATGGAAAATTTAAAAAACTACCTGCCACCTAATTGTTTGTCTTCATAAGCCTATAAATGAGTGCTAGAATGTTGACTTCAGAGCTTGAACACCTATATGTATGCCATAAGACATACTTTTAAGTCTTTCTCATGTTCAAGAATACCTAGTTTCCACTTGGAATGGTCTGTAGAAGCTTAAGAATTCCATTTCTTTCTTCAACATCATGGAGATCCTATTCAAAACCTACAAAATTGTCTTCATGTGTATGTCCCTAAGATGTCTATAGGCTTGCATATGGATTTGGATGAGATCTAATAACTTAATTTTATCGTTATCTTCATGAAAAGTTTTTATATTATGTTGTAGGCCTGTAACTAGTTTGTATCTCCTTGGAAGGTCTTAGAAGGCTTTGGAAACATGTTGTAAGTTAACTATAGGAATGCATGTGTCTTTTTCTTTGGCTTGAAAACTCTCTCACCTTTCCAACTTGTTTATTAAGCTCCTTAGATTCATTTTTACCCTAAAACAAACATAAAAACCTCCTTGAAATCTTATTGAAACTTCTTAAGGGTGTCCATAATCTTTCGTGAACCTTCCTAACCATGAACAATTGGTAATTATTTAAAACTGACCTATAAATTTTTTTGTTTCCTTGAAAACCTTGTAGGTACACATTTATTATTTGAACCTAAATTTATAAGCATGTAACTTCATGTTTCATGCTCATAAGAACATTTTGTATACACATAATATTTTTAAACTTTTATTGATTACTAATACTTTGTATCTTGTAAGAACCTGTCGAGTCTCAATCTCTCTAAGTACATGCCTTAAGGGGTATACTAGGAAAGGGGTGGGTAGACCATCAGTGCTTCATAATATTATTGTCCCTTTTTCCACTTTCCATCTACAAACTTGTCTCCTAAAACCCATTTACCCTAGGCTTATTCTTCTATCCTACCTATTCTAGTATTTTCTTCTTTTCATCCCTCCTTTTTTCCTTAACTCCCTTTTGGTTAGTCAACTATACTAGGTAAACTAGGTCAACCTAGTATAGTTTAGGGGTATTTTTCACTTTCTTAGCTTGGTATCCTTTTGGCTGACCTAGCTCAAACTTAGTGAATTATCCCTCAAAACACACTAGGTTAACTAGGTTGACCTTATACAATTAACGTTTATAGGAAGATTTAGGGTAAGATACACATATATATACAAGTTCATATGCCACCATTTCATAAGATAAGAATTAATAGTGAAGTACAAAGGAACATCTTCTTATTGACCATTCTACTTGAGGAATAAAGCTTATGTTTCTATACTTTCTTTGGAGATATGGATCTTGTCTTATGGATAAGTATTTTGGATGCTTAGATAGGTTGTGTAGCCTAGAGCTGATTTATATTTTTTATCCTTACATACCATAATAATATCTTACAATTCACCTTGGCCAAGGGAGAGATTGAGGCTTAATAGGTTCATCTTCAATGGTAAGTATTCCTAACTTTATTTATCCTTTGTAAGAGTAGATAGATAACGCATTTGTATTATTCTCCCATGTATTAGGATTTCAAATACATTGATGTGAGTATATGTATTTTAATACATGTTTAGTTTATTTTTTTTAATATTTCTAACCCCCACTTTGTGCCACAAGCTTTAGTGTGCACTAGTTAGATTTACTTTCATGTTATTAGCATAAGTGAATGATTTAAACCTTAGGACTCCATTAGGGTTGTGTGATTTTGTTAGACTGTATGATTTGGAACACTTATTATCATGATATGTTGCGACAAGTGATCCCTTAATTGAGTCTAATAGATCCCCATATTGGTCATGCACTCACACTTAACAAGTGTATCTCCAATCAAAAGTGTAGGTATGCTCTATCTTCTCTAAGCCAGGATTGATTTATAGACATGATACATTTTTGAATGCATATATTTTTGTGAACCCAACATGAATCTTTTCCCACCACTGGTTGGATTATTGATCTGGGCAATAATTTAGATGACAATTCGGGTGATGGGTCCACCCCAATTGATGATGAAACTTTTGGGAGCCATAACTTTTACATCGTAGCTCCAATTAACTCATTATTTGAACCATTGGAAAGATAATAATGAGGGGAAGGTTGTGAGATGGTATGGATATTTTCTCAATGAATTTTGACCCCCTAAAACCCAATGTAAGTGTCCAAAATTTCAATTTTAGTAGTGCAGTCTAAAAATAGTAAGTTTCTAAAAATAGTAATTCCTTGAATTCTGTATTATTGTAAATCATGGAAGTCGAACTAATTAATCTCCCTCAAGATTGGTGACCTTACACATCCTCCCCACACCTTTAAAACATTTATAAATGAAGATTTAACCTAAAATGGAAATCAGACATCTCTTCTCAGAGATAAGCATATGTTTGGGTCTGCAAATTTGATCAATAAAACATCTCTTCTCAGAGATAGCATTATTTGAATTGATTTTTTCTTGTTTCTTGAATTATCTTTCAACGAAATCTTTTGATTTTTGGATCAATTATCTTCACATTTCCATTTTTTTTCCTTTTCTTGTTAGTATTAGCATTCACTTTGGCTTCACCTTCATATTAAATTATGGTGAACCCAACATGAAACTAACCCTTTTAGAATTTATTTCACTTATTTTCATTATTTTAGTCATTATTTTTTATCATACTAGATCTACTTTGTTGACCCAATTTTTTGAATTTTGTGTACGAGTTTCTAGGAATAGGTAACTAAATCAACCTAGTCAACCTAGTACAGGTTTCTTGCATTTCAAACACCTAGTTCATCCTACTAGGTTGACTTAATTAACCTTGTATGTTTTCAACACTCTATAGTACATTCTTGCATAGCTTGATTAATCTTATTGACCCAATTTGTAGGTTTTGCCAACATAATTCAAGGTTATTCATCAGCAATATTCCTTCACTTCATCTTTAATCCACCAAGTTTCCTTTCTACCTCTCTATTTATTTATTTTCTATCTTTCCTTTCACAATTTTTAGTCTTTAAAACTACCCTTGCACAGTTAATTAGATTGACACTACTGACCTAGTTCTATGTTCTATGTGATGTTTGAAATAACTAGGTCAACCCTGCCAGCCCTATACATTTTCATACCTTACTTTTGTAATACAAGTTCAATCCTATTGACCCTATTTTGTATTTTGTGTATAAAATGTCAACACTATACCTTATTTCAAAGTTGAAATTATCCTCATATCTTCTAGTAATTAGTTCACACTTTCATTTTATGTTGCTTGCATGCTTAGAATAGTTCACATAGTCTAATTAGTGGTTTTTAATTAACCGCTTATTTTCACTATATTTATTTTATTCACACATGGCCAAATCACAAAAACATAAACAAGTACTTTAACATTTTGTCTACCCTATGTCAACATAATTGGATTTCATCACCAAGGGGGAAGCTGACTTAATTCTATAATTAAGTATAAAGCATGGTTAATGTTATATTATGGCTAAGTACCTAACACCCTTATCATTTTGGTGTTTGAAGTGATGGGTTAGGCCCCAATACCAATCCTATATAAATTCCACTACATTCCCTTTCATCATAAACTACCTGAAACCATCCTTAGATTATTATCTAGTACCTTGCTTATAACCAACTTCCAATCACTTTAAAAATCATATCTTAATAATCTAATAAAAATATTACGTTGAATAATTAGTTAACTCTTTACTTTAAATTTTATTATTTTCTCTTTGATCAATTATGTGCACAAAAACTTGTATTATCTATTTTTAGTGCAAGGTTTTATTTTATGTGCTTCAATTGGATTGGCTAGTGTTAATCCAATTGACTATTTGTTTCCTTTTAGTATTTACTACTTTTCATTACTTAGAAAATTATCTTGTTTCATTTTTAGAATCTATTTTTAGGCTTCTTGAATTCCCTATCTGCTATATTGGATTGATCTAGTTGACTTAGTATATTTTTGGCCTTTTGTACATTATATTGGATTGACCCAGTCGACCCTATATAGTTTTATAGTCCCTATTTCTATGTTAGGTTGACCCAATCAACCCTATACTATTTTAGTCACCTATTTATCCTTTTCTTTCTCATCTCTCTTATTTTCTCATCATCATGGAATTTTTATTAGATTATGACACTAAGTTACAGTCAATAAACATGATGAGCTTTACCAATCCTAGTAGGGTCTCCCATAGCTAGAGTAGGGATCTTTTTTTAGATGCTAGTAATGTTCATATTACCACTTTTACAATGAACTATGGGACCCCTCCTCATACCTCTTCACAACATAATCCTCTTTTCTCATTAGAGGACCAACCTAAGTTAGAGTATACTCCCAAAATGATTTTTTTTATTTCCAAATTTCCTCAACATCAGGGAAAGGATCCTTCTACCATCTATAACCTCATGATTAGTGGTAAAAAAAATAGCCTCATTCACTTACTCCTACATTCAATACTAGATTTAGAGGTACCACTTTCCTTAATTCTCAATGTCTTCCTTCAATTTTGATTCCTTATGCCATGACATCTTATTCTCTAACCTCTTCTACCTCCATGCCTAGTATCTCAACTAACATGGAATGTTATACATCTAGTGGGACTCTCATAAGATCCACTATCCTTAATCATTTCACTAGTGAATCATTTTCTACCCAAGGCAATCATGCTTCTAATGCTTCTTCTTCTCAATCATTCACTAGTACATATTTTTCTACACAAACAAATTTTTACACTAGTGCCTCACATGATCATAATTCATATCAAGCTCATATAAACACTAATATTGGTACCCAAGCCACTAGTACCCACATAAATACCAATTATAATGCTTCTAATGTTAATCAAACACATCAAATTTTGTTGTAAACTCTTAATCAAATGAATACCTTTCAAGTGCATAACATAAATAAAATGACGAGGATTTAAAACCACCTTATTAATCTTCAATATCATCTAAAACCAATGTCTTGGGGCACACATAACCAAAATTTTCCCCATCCCACTCTTTGATATTCTCAAGGCAATCTCATTCCTCAACCTCCTTTAGTCAATAAAACCATCAATAATCTAAAAAATGAACCTCTTGCTACTCAAATTACCAACATTGATATAGGAGTTATAAAACCTATAATTTCTTATAATGGATCAACTGATCCTACCCTTCACATCAAAATATTTGGAAATATTAGCAAGGATTAGGTCAAATTAAACACCTTTGCCGCTACCAAGCTCTTAGCCAAAATTATCATGGGTGATGCCTTGGATTGATGCGATAAACTTAGAGATCATTCCATTTATATTTTGGAGGACTTAGTAAATGTTTTAGTTCAAGAATTCAAAACTAATGATATTTTTGAAAAACACTTTAGCCCATTTCATTAATTACAAACAACATGCGAATGAAACTACCCAAGCTTTTGTTAAGAGGTGGAAAACTTTTCCAAACAAATGAAAACATAATATGGTAGATGAAAATATTTTTCATCTCTTTACCAATGACCTTTTTACTAAACTTCAATATCAGGTCTACACCCCCTCTCCATGTGCCTTAGAGGAGGCTATTGGTCAAGCTAAAGGACAAGATTTCCTAATACATAAATTTGAGCCACCCCAACCTTCTTCAAGTCCTTGTCTCTTACTCAAAAACAAAAAATTAAATATCACTAATGATGGTGTTACTGATTCTTATGATACCATTCATAATGTTTAGGTTGTGATTCCTAACCAATCTTTGGAACCAGCCCTCACTTCCCAATAATATACTAATCCTCATTTCTCTTCACTAAATAACATTAATGTTCACAAACATCTATCCTCAACTAAATTGCTTAAATGTTTACCTAGGCCTCTTCCATGAGAGCTTGACTCTACTCATCCTATGAAATCTTATTATGATCCTAACACATTTTACTAGTTTCACACTAGTTGGGGTCACTCTCATGAGACATGTGGACAACTTCATAATTTAGCTATGGATTTTCTTCTTGGTCCTAATTTTTATCATGATTACATTAGCCATAAGTGTCAAAAATCCTATGAGATTGATTTCAAGGACTATAAATCACATGGAAAAACTCAAGCCTTGAATTAAGCCAATGCTCATTTGGCTATCTATAAAGATCCTTTACCTAATCATCAACCTATTTAAGATAACTGAGATAAGCCCACCCCTTCCACCACCAATGTAAAAATTCTTGTTGAACTAAATTTTGAAAACAATATGGTTAGCATGACTAATATGTGAAGGGTAGTGTCTTTCATTGATTCCATACCTATCTACACTCCATCTAAGACATATCATGTTATCTAGGACTCTTCTCTAACTCTTTTAAATGAGTTGGGTCAAGATGACCTTATTACTTTTGATGATCTAATTTATTATTCTACCTTGGATAACACATTTCATACTACTTTTACCACTCTTCCATCATCTCAAAATACTACTAATGATAACCAAGCTTCTATTAACACTTCTTATTCCAATTCTCAAAATCAATCCGAACTAAATAACTCCTCATCTCAACATGATTTAAAACCTTGTTCTAAACCTTCTTCTTCTTACCAAATTTTTTTTTAATGTAATTTAGCTCCTCCTTCTAAGGATATCCTTAATCACTATGCACCTTTATCTAACAACATTATTATGAGTTATGATGAATGGGATCCTATTACAGATCTCACTAATCTCCCATCTCATATTCTATTTCTTGAGATAATGAGGACTTCTACACATCATAAAAACCATATTATGCATCTCTTATTCAAGATGAATGTCCCTCATCCTCCCCTAGTAGGATGAGAGGTAGCTTTATCTGGTTCTAAAGATAGTATTTTACAATAATGTGAAGAGATGTCTATCAATGTTGATGTAACTATAAACACTTATCTTTTTTTATAATTTCCTATCGCATGTATTATTCTTGATGAGATTTTGCTTTGTGTAGATTATATTCCCTTATTTATTATCATCTAAATAGGTTATATCCAAGTTAAATGTGCATTAATTGATGATTATTCTATTAAGTGTGTTGCTTCTCTTGATTTCATTAAGACTCTTAGGTATTTTTAAAGTAATATCAAGTCTACATGTAACACATTCCAAGGATACGATATAAGTCAACTACCTCCTCTAGGTTGTGTGTGGATTCCTATTACCATCCCACCTATCACCATCTATGTGATGGTGATGATATTTAATTTCCCCCTTTATTATAACATCTTGCTTGGTAGGCCATGGACTCACCACATGAGAGTTATCACTTCTTCCACATACCAATGCATTAAATTCCCTCACAATGGAGCCATTTACAAGATTTAGGGTGAGACTAACCCTTGGAATTTTGAAAAATTCTAAGATCATGGTGTTTTCAATATTCCTACTCTTGAACCTTTGCCTAGAATTCCATTTTATGAATCTTAGCATCTCAACTTTCTCATTAACTCAACCCAAGGTTACAATGGGTATCTTAAGCTCATTGATAACATTCCTCCTAACCTCTTAGATTTTAGTGATGTTGAACTTGATGAGATTAACTTAAATATAAAAAATTATAATCTCTCACCTCAATTCATATCATATATTCCTACTTCCTTTTAGCCTCATTCTCACAAATCTCCTTGTAATGACATTTGTGTAGTCTTGACCAAGACTAGACATTCTATTCACCATGCTTCATCAGATGACAAGGTTATCCCCACCTATGTCATTGATCTTCACACCCTATATTATGATGATGGTTATTCCTTAAATGATCCATTATTAGGTGTTCTTGTCTAGGCTCATGATTTTGAGATTATCCATTTTTTATTCTTCTTTATTTGATTCTTTTCGTGCATCTCATCATTTTGCTTCACTTATAATTCTTAATTTTTGTAATTTTACCCTTCATTTTTGGGTATATATGGTACTAAAACCTATAATTTTTTAGGATACATGTAGGAATATACTTATGGATCATGTTATGATTAGGCCTTACCATTTTTCTAGGTACCCTAACCTTCGTAGCTAATTTACCCCTAAGGTTAGTAAAACTATCCTTAGACCTTCTATAGATCCAACCCCTCCCTCAATAGAGCCTAATATAGTTGAGAATCTTCTTGTTCTTTTTATATTTGATCATATTCCCACTCTTTCTATTGTCGAGCCTATCCTTGATTTTGATGCTATCACTCTTTCCATTGAGACTAGTTCCATTCCTCCCTCATCATCACCCTCCCTTGGTGATGTTTTTCTTCCCTTGCCTAATATGGCTCCTCTACCCAAAAAATGGGATGATGAGTTCTATTTGGCTTCTTCTACTCCTATTAGACCTCCTTCCATGATTGCTTCTACTAAAACCACTCACAAACATATTAGTTTCTTCCATGAGATAGATAATCATTATTCTACCCATTGTTGCAAGTTGTGACAATATATTGATAATATGTATCCTTATTCCCCATCACCATACAAATCCATACCTCCCCTAAAGGTACTTCATGAATAAATACCCAAGTATGGTAAGGTATATTATCTATGGCATCTATTTGGCATGCATCACATAGATCATTATCACATCCTACAATATCTCAAAGATCATTTCATAGCCATTCCTAGAATTTATACCACTCCTCCCATAGGTCATTCCCATAAAAAGGCTCATCCTTATCCCATGGCTCCACCTCTAGTGGTTTAATCCCCTTATATGGTCCCTTCACCACCTTATGTGCCTCCACCTATGATTCCTTCACTTGTGGACCTTCCCTCACCTATGGATTCTTCTCCACCAGTGATTCTTGCATCTCCAGTAGATCCCACTCTCATGCATTCTCCTGACCATATTTTGCCGAATTTTATTCTTTAGCATGATCCATTTAGTATTCTTACTTTTTTAGTTAAGGAGATTAGAAAAGAAGTATTTACCTAATATTCATTAAATATTGATGAAACTTTAGTAGCGGTGCATATCTAGCTTCATAGAGACTTATTTGATGTATTGGATAATGTGTGTGGATAGATTTACCAATATTTATGAGTATATGTATAGTGATTTAACATTTATATTTTATTGGATGTGTGATCCAATATTATTTCTATATGTTACATCATTTGACACTGTGTCAAATTTTTGCTTATCTTATATCATGATTTCTTGTTTGTTTTACTATATATTTCTTATCTTATCATTTACATTTTGCATATGATTATCTCTCTTTATCATTGTTTATCTCTCTTGCTAGATTTTTTTTCAAATCTCTCTTTATTTTATCTTTATGATTGGTTTGATATCTTATCCCTCTTTTTCATAGATAATTTATCATGGTGACTTGGTTAAACAAACCTTATTCCCTTTAGTTATTATCCCCCTTTACCATGTGATCAATTAGCAAACAATCTATCTCATTATTATCTCCTTGCATTGGTACACTTTTTGGATCTCATTTTCCCTTCTTCATTTTTCTTCAAACTAAGCATATACATAGTTGAGACTTGATATCACATGTTAGTTCATTAACAATCCTAAGTGTCTTATTCAGTCTTTATCTTTGGTTACATAGCTTCCTTTAGCCTTAGCCTACAACTCATTCATGTGTATCACTATCTCTCTCATGATTGGTCATTCCAAATCCATATGGAGGAGGAATCTTAAAAATACTTCAAAATAGAGTTAAAAGACAAATCATTTAAATAAAAGATAATGATATCAAAAGGCAAAAATATTCTTAAAATTTAAATCAAACTAAAAGACATGATTCAAAGCACATCTCCTTCTTCTAGTCGAAGCTCAATCTCTACAATTGGCCTCATGGTAGAGCTGAGGTCCTTTGGGTTTTGGTAGGCCAGTAGATTAAAAGAGAAGAATAAAAAAATATTTTAGTGCTACCTATTTTCTCATGCAAGTGCCCAATCTTCATAGTAGATCGATGACTCTAGAAGGGGTCCTGAAGAATAGGGAACACATCATGGGAAGGTAGGTCCATTTTATTTTTCTTATACCAATCTGCTTTCAAGAGTTTATCTTAGTAGCATGCTTATTTGCCTACAAATCTTTGTGTCTATAGAGAGCAAGTTTCCTTTATACATAGATGACCACTAGTCACTTAGTGTCTTCTCATGTTTTTAGTATGCCTTTTTCCTCCTAAGGTCTTCTCATAAGATGCTTAAGTCTTAATTTTTACACTTCCTTTTTCATTCCTTATATCCCTTGTATTTCCTCTTGAGAAATATTTTTTTGTCTATTAATCATTCCCCTTGGGACTTCATTTGTGAGTTACTTTGTAAGACCACAGATAGGACCCAACCATCCTCACAAATTACCATCTTTTATTTCATATTACCCACATCTTTGATTACCCAATTTTCCCTATTTATTCCACCCTAGTAGTGTTTTCTTTGTTGATTTTAAATTTAATACCATGGATAGGACCTTTCCCTCCTCACAAAATTATCTAATACCCAAGTCATCATCTAAATTACATGTGTCAAAATTGAGATAAGATTCAATTGATTATGAATTTACACATTATTTTACATGCTTCCTATCTTGATTTATTATGTTTTATGATTACTTCATTCATATTTTGTCTTTTAATCTTCTTATTTTTTGAGTGCATGTCAGATTATAACCATTTATTGAATTTTTCATACTTCTCAGCTTGAATTAGTATGACCAATTTAAGACCAATCTTTTGAAAAAAAATCTCTTATACATCCCAACATGATTTAGTATAATTGATTAAATTAATTTAATTTGTTTTTATTACCATTTTTACCTTTTTACATTTATTACTTTGTTTTTCATACTTCCCAACATGATATTAGTATGATTTTACTTGTTCTAATTTGGTGTAAAAATATTTCACTTTGGTTTAGAAACATATTCCTTTTTATCATCTTGTTTTACCATTTCTTGGTTCTTTATACTTAGTCATTTTCTTGCTATACCACATTTCCAATCTTGAAATAGTGTGTATTACATTTTATTGATTGATTATATTTTTCCAAGTCCTTTTTGCCCATTTATTTTTAACCATGCATGTGTTTCTCATAATGATATAAAAGAAACCACATCTCATATATTTCCTATAGCATATACAACAAATCCAAATACATGTGCTAGAAATAAATATATCCAATGCATCCACAACCTCAACCATAATAATGAAAACATACAAATCATGACAAAATGAACCATATATATATATATCATAAGTTTAATACAACATATGCAACCATATACAATTCTCCAACTCTATGGTTGGGCTCCATCCTATCTATCTCATGGCCTAACCATGCTACCTAATGAGGCCTTAGTATGACTCCTTTTAATAGTATGTTATAAGGAGGCCATCTGATATCTCAACCCCTCTACATATCCCCATAGGTGTGCTACTTATACCTTTGACTCTAACAATTAGGTCTGAATCTCTATCATCTACACTACTATAGATAGATGTGAAACTCTCTCATCTGCTAGGTCCTACCATGCCCATATCTCTCCTACAACCATCACTATTGGTGGCTACATCTTCTCTCTCTATGCTCATATCTACATTATTACCTCTTTATCTAATCTAAACTAGCTCACCTAATCTAGGGTAGATGGTACACTCAAATACTCTAGTGTCATGGGGTCGTATAGATGTAGAGTCTCATCTAGGATGTCGTAGAGTGCTCCCCCTACCAAGGATCCCCGTCTCTCATCTACATCCTTAACTTAGTCTAAAAAATCACAATAGATGGATATTTGATCATTTTTATACCTCAATACATATATCTACCTACACTTCCAAATAAAAACTTAAAGCAATAATTTAATCAGCTTTTCTTACATGTCTATGTCTCAGCTACCATGGTCTTGCCATCTGTGTGACCACCTAGCATAGTCTCCCCATCTATGCGACATCCTAACACCTCCTCTATAGGTAATCTAATTATCTCAACTTAGTTTTCATGGCTTATGTCCATGTCAGCTTATGTCTGAGTAGTCTCTCTATCATCTCCTCTACCTCACCTATGGGATCATCTAAGATGGAAATAGTCTCCACTCTCTCCTACTTCTCCTACCTCCATCAATAACATGTTCTTAGTGGCCACTTCTCATCTAATTATGGAGTTTGTAGTGGTACATCTAGTATATCTACCTCTACATCTTGATCCTTTTTCTTAGCACGTTGTCATGCTCAAACAATCCATGGTCATTATCTATGTGGCCTCAGTGTCAACCTCACTATCTATGGCCTTAGTCCTCTCTTCCTTTGTGGATCATTCACATGCCAAGCCCACTACTTGAGCATCAGTATTAGTGTCAATATATGAGGTAGGCCCATCTACCTAGTAACCATGCCATTGTGTGTGGCTCTCTCCACCAAAAATCTAAGTTAACCCCTTTATCCTCCCCTCCCTAGTGCTGAGTTTCCATTATGGACCTTTTAGACCACCTGACAACTCTTTGCTAGGCCATCAACTTGTAGAATGTATAAGTTTGACCTATACCTACTAGGCTAGCACTACGGATTATTCTCATTTCTAGCCTAATGTGTTGAGTGGGTTAACCTAGTTCTTTCTACTTATTGACCCCTTGCATTTTCATAAAAAAGTTTTATTTTATTAATTTCTTCCTAAAACCTATAAACCCATTTTCCATCTTCTTATTTGATTATAATAGAATATAATTTTGTTCCATTTTAAAATATAAAAATTCTTAAAATTCAAAAATTACTAAAAATACACTTAATTCAATACAAATTTTAAAAATTGGTTTGAGATCTTTAGTTGCATACCTATAGTGCACCTGTTACTGCCTCTAGAGCCTCTCCCTGTCTAGCCTATCATCTCCTTACCATCTTAGATTGTTTTATCTCTAGATATATTTTTCCACTCTCTCACAAATCAAAATAAACAAATGAATTGTCTTTTTCCCTATTTAAAAACACTTTTACTAATTTAAAATATTTCAATTATTATCTTATAGATTCCTTATTTTGCTTATATCTTTGTTTTTACTCATCCATTTTATAAACCATAAAATGCATTATATTCGTGATAATGTAGAGATTATTATTCACTATAAAATACTTATCTTCTAATTTTTTTTATTTTTGGCTATTTTTTTCATTAACTTCTATAGGTTCATCTAAGTGTTCTCTACATTAGACACCTTCACATATCTTGCAATCTACTTCTTTATCTACAGTAATAAGGTAAGTTAAAGGTATATGTTTTTCAATTCAATCCTTTAATTTATATTATTTGATACTTATTTCATTTTACTTAGCATCAACATTGTGTGTTATCATGTTCTATCATGAAGCACCATCTTGTGTTTCACTTATGTGACACATGATGAGCTTTGAGTGGGGCATATGTATACACATAATATTTTCAAACTTTTATTGATTATTGAAACTTTGTATCTTCTAAAAATATATTGAGTCTCAATCTCTCTAAGTTCATTCCTTAAGGGGTGGATTGGTAAAGGGGTGGATAGACTATTTTTGCTTCACAAGATTGTTGTCCCTTTTGCCACTTTCCATCTACACACTTGTCTCCTAAAACTATTTACCCTAAGCTTATTATTCTTAGTCCTACCTATTCTAGTCTTTTCCTCTTTCCATCCCTCTTGTTATTACCTTAAGTCCCTTTTGGTTAGTTGACTATCTTAGGTCTTCTAGGCTGACACAATATAGTTTAGGGGTATTTTTCACTTTCTTAGCTTGTTAGCCTTTCGACCATCTAAGTCAGACCTAGTGAATTGTCCTCGAAAACACACTAGGTTGACTCGATTAACCATGTACAGTCAATGTTTCTAGGATTATTTAGGGAAAGATATGATTATATATACAAGTTAATTTCTAACCATTTCATAAGAGAATAATTAATAATAAATAAGTGAAAATAAACATCTACTTATTGACCATTCTACTTGAAGAATAAATCTTAGGGTTCCATACTTTATTTGGAGATACAGATCTTATCTTGTGGAAAAATATTTTGGATGCTTAGTTAGGTTGTGTAGCCTAGAGTTGATTTATCTTTATTATCCTTACATACCACAAAAATCTATTTTGAATCACCTTGGTGAAGGGAGATATTGAGGCTTGGTGGGTTCATCTTCAAAGGTAAGTATTCCTAATTTTATTTCTCATTTGTAAGAGTAGATAGATTATGCATTTGTATTCTTCTCACATGTATTAGGATTTTTTATACATTTACATGAGTATATGTATTCTAATATGTATTTAGTTTATTTATTTTATTATTTATAATCCCCACTTTGTCTACAATATTTGGTGTACACTATATTAGAATTACTTTCTTATTATTAAAATAAGTGAATGCTTTAAACCTTAAGACTCTATTAGGGTTGTGTGATTATGTTAGACTATACACTTTGGAACCCTTACTAGCATGATATGTTGTGACAAGTGATCCCCTAATTGGGTTTAGTAGATCCCCATATTGGTCATACTCCCACTTAACAAGTGTATCCCCAATCGGAAGAGTAGGTATTCTCTATCTTCTCTATGCTAGGATTGATTTATAGACATGATTAATTTTCAATTGCATACACATTTTCCCATAATCAAGGAACCTTAAGGACTTATTATAGGCCTATTGATGACTTTTTATGGCCCAAAACCTTTAAAAGTATGCCTTTATATCTCTTGATCGGTCAAGAAGACCTTTTACCATATTGTAAGCTTGTTTCACCCTTAAATATGTTTGAAAATATTTGTGTAGACCTATAGGGATATATGCCATGGCACTTATTGTTTTCATGCTTCAAAAATTTTTAAAGAGTATTCCTAAACTTTAAATTCTCATAAATGGTTTGCTTCTTCCTATACACCTCAATAAGTACTTTAAAATCTTGTTTTAATATTGTGAGAAGCTTGGAAATTTTTGACAATGTAAGTTTTTTTATCAGGTTATTTAAACTCACTTATACCCTAAAATCAAACATAGACACCTCTTTATAATTCTCCTACAACTTCTTAAGGGTTTCAACAATCATTTTACATTTAGGTAGACCCAATCTTCATCGACTTGTAGTCAAGTCTCACCCATGAAACATGTGTTGGTAGAAGAACATAGATTGTAAAGCTACATAGGTTATTTGTTTGATATTCATGCATTATACACTTATTTTAGCATTGTATAAGTCTATTTTGTCCTATATTTATAACTTTTAATATGATAGAATATGAATAGACTCCACTTTTGGCACCAAGTATGAGAAGTTAAACAGTCATAGATTGGAAATGTCTATATATACTTTTATTTTTAAGAAGAAGAGGGTTTCACTTTAACAGATCAATAAAGATTATCTAGTTATGGTTAGCTATGTGATTTCTTATTATGTTCCTTGCATGTGTTATCATATGTAATGGTTTGGTTACTTTCTATTTAAATAATCCAAATGAATATTTTCTATTTATGAAATACTAGTTTTTCTTAATTTCTCAATACTGTAGGATAATTAATGTGTAATATTGCAAATCAAAATATTTTACATTAATTTATATTTTCTATAATTCCTTTACATAATATTTTATAAAATAATAATTTAAATAATAATAAATTCAAATTGGATTAATTTTTTATTTTTGAATATATATTTTTAATATTATAAAGTTACACCATAAGGGGTTTCATCCTTGGGTTTGATTACAAGGGTTTTCATGCTTGTATATGGATTACATAGTTTAAAGGGTTTCATCCTTAAGTTCACTTATAATTGATTTATTATACATGATTAAATATTTTAATTTATAATTCAATGAATGCCTTCTTCCATTATCAGGATATAATATGTATACCTACAACCTTCCATTAAAAGATGTGACTATTCCAAGCGTGGCATCTATTAATTAAATTAAGGCTATTAATAATTTAATAAAATAAAAATTAGTTTATGTTATGTGGATGTATCATTGTCACTCCACTTTAATTTATTTAAAGACCTTCATTAAACTTGACACTTCTCCCTTACTTGGCTATCCCCTTTGTTGCTTGTATTTTACTATTGGATCTCCAATTGGGGACATTACAATCTTCCCCTCCCAAAATTGCTTATCAAAAAGAAATTGTAAGTTGAGATCTTCAAGAATTGATGCTTCTTCCCATGTAGCATCTTAGAGAGGTACCTTTTTCTGATGAACTAAATATGTTGTGTTAATTATATTCCTTAGCCTTTTCTCATGAAATTCAAGGATGGTGATTAGTGGGGGTCCAAAGGGAGGCCCATAATAATGATGATATTTCCTTGCTTGAGATTATTTAGGTGAAATGTATGGACCATTAGAAGGGTCATAGAAATTTTTTTGGGATGCTTTTCCTTCATGAATTTAATTTATTGTGCCTTGTTTACTATTGCTAATCTCTGGTGCTGGAGCAACAACTCCCATTATCTGAGGATACATAGATGGATATAAGTTCCATTCTAAGTGTGGGGGTGGAGCAAGAATGTTGAATTAATATAAAATAGGTTGATCCTAACTACTTTATAGCCACTCATGAATCTAATTCTGAGAAATACTAGATCATGGAAGGATAATTAATGTTCCCTATGGTTATATCATCCTAATTTATATCTTTATATAATAGACTATTATATACAAACTAAGTATATCACATTTATCCTCATCCTTAGCATGTTATGATTCTTCAAAAACCTCTACTAATAATGGTGTGGTAAGCATGAAAATCCTTTTGGATGAAATTATGCTAATATGGTCACCAGCGTAGAGAGATATTGAGATATGGTCAGACCAAAGGATATGAAATTTTTTATAAGAAGAATAAAAAAATGATTGTTCTAACCATTTAGAATATCATTCAAGAGCATATTTATGGAGAGATTTATAAAAAAAATTGGTGTGAGTTGCCTGAATTACTAGCTAACTAATTAACATGGTTGGAATATTATTGTTTTAACCCAAGGATGGAAAAAATATAATTTGGACTAAATAAAAGATAGAATGGTTCTAAAGATGGAAACTGACTAGACAAGAGTAATAGATCATTGGATTGCTACTATAATAGATAGATATATAATTGAGTTTGTAGTACAAGGATACATATATTTCAAAATTATGATGGACTTGTTCATCAAAAGAATTCAAGTAAAATTTTTGTAATGACTACCTATCCTTGTGAAGATGTTGGTTGTGGATAAGACCATGGTGCATACTCTAGCCAAATATGGAGTAGTCATTTTAGGCATATGGGCTTGTATGAGACATGACCATGAAATATTATTAGATGATTAGAGAAATCTTGAACCTAAATATAGAATGGAGACATGAGGAAGGAAGAGTCAAAATAAGAATATGGATTTAGAACTTGAGTTGTGATAACATAATAGATGAAGTAAATATAAAATTATCTAGGTAGCTATGAGTAGAGTTAAGAGTAGTATTAAAATAGATGAAGAATGAGTAGAAAGATGTGGCAAAGAAGAAGAAATAGATGAAGAATGATAGATGAAGAAAGATGAGATGAAAGAAGAAGATGAATGTCATAGAAAGAAAGAAGTGATGAAAAACAAGAGAAAGAAGAGATGTTTAAAGATGAAAGTGAGAATAGTGTATAAGTAGATCCGTTGATGATAGATGTAGTACATAGCTACAAGAATGGTTGTTATCAAAAGAAGGATAAGAAGTATTAAGAAAAAAAGTAGAATAAAGTCATAGATTAGTTATAAGTTCATTCTTAAAAGAAGAAGTTTTAGTAAATTATCATTCACCAAAAGAACACAGGTTCCCACAACCTAATTTTTTATATTGCAATAGAAGTTTTCAACTAGAAGAATAGACAAACAGTAGTTAGGAAGATCCATTTTTAGAACAAGTTCATTATTGGTCACTAAAATTTAAATAACCTTAATTCATAAGGATTTGAAGGCCATAGGGTTTATTGAAACCAAGTAGAGAAAAGTAGGAAACATAGAGAAATATAGTGTACAAATAAATTCTCCTAGTGCACAAGTAAATCTTTGAAGTGTGCAAGTAGGATTGCACATAACATGACCTACTAGTATAATAATTACACAATAGATCCATTCTACACTAGTTTATAAAATGGGTTTTGTAGGAGAATTTATAAACCTGGCAACATATGATGGGTCTCTAGACCTTGAATAGTACTTAATAACATGTGAGATGAGATTGCAGGATAAGGGTATTATCGATGAGGATATAAAGAAGTGTGAATTAATAGGGGAATTGAATAGAAGAACACTTGAGTTTATGTAACATAGATAAATCACTTAGGTAAGTATACACCAAGTTAAGGAATGGCTTATCATGGAATTTAAAATAAATAAATGTATAAGTTAGACTATTCAAGACCTAAAGGATATTAGGCAGAAGATAGGAGAATCCATCTATGACTATGATCATAGGTTCTTTGATGTTAGGAATAAGGTGGAGTTATCCTTATTAGATAAAGATAAAGCTACATGGTTTATCAAATGACTACATTCTAGGATCAAGTTTTCTATATCACAAACTCAATATGCTACTAAGGTAGATGATAGAATTACTAATCTTTGAGTGGAGTAAATTGAAGACTATGGGGAAGATCTCATAATGGGTTCTAAGATTTAAAATATATTAAAATATTTTATGAAGATGATGTAATAATATCATGAATTAGATAAACCTAAGCTAATTATATGGTGCATGTAGTGTGGGATAAGAAGACATCATAAGAATGATTATCCTAAAATCAAGATAGAGTTTTGTGAAATCTATAGAGTAGTAAGGCACATAATAATGTAGTGCCATCTTATATAATAATATGTAAAAATCCCATAGATTTTGTATTTTAAGTATTTTAAGTGAAAAAATCATGATGAAAATAATTTTAGGGCTTTACAGGAGCTCAAAAAATATATCACAAAGAATGTATTTTCCATTGCTATGTATCAAGTATCCTCAGTAAAGCAGACAACTCTAGGCCTAAAGGTAGATAAGGGTTGTGTGAACTAAGAAGGTCCATAATGGATTCATAGTTCAACTCAGTACCAACCTTAAGGTCTACTATGATGGACCCCTCTTTTTCTAAGTTAGATACCACCATCACCGTAATACTGATATACAACACCTTGAAATCTAGTAATAATATAATAGTAACAAACTAGTTGGACTTCACCAATTTCAAAACAATAATTTTGGATTAGAGATAATACCCCATAACATCAACATTAGAATATAACATAGTAATAGGGAGGTTATATAGGAGGCTATCAGTCTAATAGAGGAGGATCTAGGGTCAGATATAGAGGGGGTTACTAAGGTGGTAGAGGAAATAATTACCAACACCCTCCTTTGCAATGTTCCTTATGTGGATAGTCTAATCATGTGAAACATAATTTCCCTTTGAATCCTAAAATCAAATCTTACTATGCATGTTAAAAGGTATATGAGTAGCATGAGAAAAAAGATTCTCTTGTTTTATAAAAGAAAATAAAGGAAAATGCCATCAGGAATGTTAACATGGTGAATGTGAAGCCTACAAAGGATGCATTTTTTAATGTCATTATAAAACACCAGCACACAAAGAGAGGATTTCCTCCTATTGAAATGCCTCAAGACCAAGGCATCTAAAAATTAAAATATGACAAATTCTTGGACCCAACTATAGAAAAGGGGATCTTGTATGAATTTACGTAGATGTTGAAAAATATTCAACACCAAGACACTATTAAAGGATATTTTACAACAATAGATGCCCAAATGTATGGTCAGATTATGTGTATTATAAGCAAGATAAATCTATTAATGTGCTAACTTATTTATTAAATTTTATAAGTAAATTAGACAATGAAGACATTTATCAAAACATCATAAACTTAATACATAATATACTAGAGTGTGCATAGCAAGGGTAATAAAAGACAAAAACTTATTTGGTATGTAAAACCAAAGAAGCCATGGGATTTATATGCACAAATTGACATTGAATTTATGAGATATGAAATTATAAATGTTGTCTTTGACTTTGGTATCATGATTAACATGATCCCTAGGTATACATGGGAGGTGATCAAATGGCTAGCTTTAAGTTATAGTCTAGTAACTCTGAGCTTAACAAACTATGAAAGAGTTGAACCCACTGGCTGGTTAGAATACATTGAGATCAAAGTCATAGAACTAAGCTTGTGAGGTGAATTTCAAGTCATTAATATGAATATAGTAATAACTCATTACCCTATTTTTATTGGAAATAAATGGGCATATGATGGTTAGATGACTATCAATACTATAAAAAATTAGGTAGAGTCACATAAGGGAGATAAGGTTGTAGTCATTCTTTTACATAAAGTGCACAAACGCTACATCATTTTGACTAAACCAAAATATCCTTATGTTGCACAAGAAACCAATTAGATGAAGGTAAAATTTGAGAAATCACAAGTTCTATGTGCAGCTGAGTGTAATTTATTTTATGAGCATACTAAACCTCAGGTACAATCCTTACTTAACAATTGAAAACATCTAAATAATACAATCCCAAACTAGTATTTACTCAGTCATTGGCACCTCAGTTTATCATAAAGGATTATGAGTCCATGTTTTCTAAATCCCCTAATCACTTAAAAATGATTTTTTCTATCAAATAGATGATCATATATATGATTATATAAATCTAATTAGAGAACATACTTTGCCTTGGGAAATATCTTCCTTTATCAGTGGAGACTCAAATACACATCTTCTCAACTAATTTCTAGGTGATCATGAACTCTAGCCTATGAGAGTGGTTTTTTTGAAAGAAAGATAACATTATTCTTATTATGTAACTGAAGACATTATTCAATTCATTATATGCCTATAAGCTCATGTGCATATGATCAATCAATGGGCTAGTGTATTGAATTACACTTTAAAGGGAGTTATAGTGACATGGTGGATAATTCATAGAGATGACCATATTGATTTAGATGATGAATTTGAACTTATGATTAGAATATTTCAACTACCAAAGGTCAACATAAGTAATTTTCCTTATTTTTAGGAAGGTGGGTGCCCTAAAATACATATCCATAGATGTGTTGAGTTTTTTATTGAAGAACATGTGGCACCTAGGTACTAGGTTCATATATTTCATTATACACTTGCCCCTTTACCATCATCTTGGTATATGCATCAAGAATGTAGGAGGGAGATAAAGCATTGGGCATAAGTACAGAGAGACTTCATACATAATTTTGTGTTTGAAGATGATAATCCTATGATTCATAATGCACTACTAAAAATCAAACATTTCTAATGTCATAGGTGCATAGAATATTTAAGCACCATGATCGAGTCTATTGCATAGAAGACAGAAATCTATGATCTAAATGCAATATTAAAAATTTATAAATATGTCAAGGTGGAAGAACAATCTCTTATGTAACCATGCCACTGAATAAAAAATGAAGAGGAGGAAACTAAAGACTCATATATTGATGGTGATATCAATGTGACTGATTTGTTTGAACCTAAATGACTAGTATAACCATTAAAGGATCTAGTTATAGAACCCACTGAAGAATAAAAGTTGTAAAACATATAGAATATAGAATAGGTAGGGAAAATAATGATACAATAATATATTACTGATTAAAATCACAATATCTATCAATAATCTATGAAAAAGCATGTGGTAAACATAAAAAATGAGGAGATTCCTAAATTGGCATGTATAAGTGATTACTTGATTGAATCTGAAGTTTTAGAAGCTAAGCAACTCTTATGAGATTATCAAGATGTGTTTCCCATAAAAATTTTAGAATTTAGAGAAGTAGATCCATCCCTAGGGTAAATGCATATTGAACTCAAGGAGTGTGCACAACCCATAAAAAAATGACCATACAAGTTGAATCCAAACATGAATTTGAAAGTGAAGGTTGAACTAGATATAATACAAGATTCAAGTATAATCTATCCTATAGAGAAGTTATTTGGGTTAGTCCCATGGTAGTTCAACCTAAAAAAATAGGGGAGATCATAGTATGTGGTGAATACCACATTTTGAATGATGTATGTGTGAATGATCCATTTTTTATTCCCTTCATGAATGAAGTTTAGAAATCTATCATAGGTTATGAACTTTACTCTTTCATGGATGGCTTAGTGGCTATCATCAAATACCCATTATAAAAGAAGATAAAGCTAAAATAACTTTTTCCACATAATGGGGATCTTTTGCATATAAGGTAATGCCTTTTAGCCTCACTAACACACCTACATGTTTTTCTAGAGTAGTGTTGACTGCATTTAAGGATTTCATTCATGACTTCCTATAAGTATATCTAGATGATTGCATAGTCTTTTCTTTGTTTAAATAACACTTGTCCAAGATGCACCTCATATTAGATCACTATCGAGCTCTACGCATTACACTAAATTTGACAAAGTGATTATTTTTTACACCTTTTGGAGTCCTACTAGGTTATATAGTGTATGGTGAAAGGATTTTGGTTGACCAGGCCACAATTTCTATCATTCTTAATACGCCTCCATTAGTAAGCTCCATACAAGTGTAGTCATTTCTTAAACATACAAGGTACTATCGAAAGTTTATCAAGGGATATGAATCCATTTCATCTCCACTAGAATATTTACTACATAAAGGTACAAAGTTTGTCTAGACTTTCAAGTGTCAAGTAAATTTCATAGAACTAAAGTACAGATCGGTAACTATGCCTATTCTCATATTTATAGATTGGATTAAGACATTTCATGTGCACATTGATGATTTTGGTATCAAAGTCGATATTGTGTTTGTATAGCTAAGATAAGGTGGATTGGACCACCTCATTGATTTTGTAAGCCAAAAGTTATCTAAAATAGAGAAAATTACATGATAATTGAAAGAGAAGCATTGGCTATAGTGTTTTCACTATATAAATTTTGACATTATCTTCTTGTGACACCATTTGAAGTTTTCATGGATCATAAATCTCTATGCTACCTAGTCAATAATCCTATGCTCGAAGGATGCATTTCAATATGGTTGATGTTATTTTAATAATTTCAATTTCACATCAGTGTCAAAATAGACAAATAAAATTTCAGGATATATCATCTCAATCACATTACAAATGGAGAAGAACTAGAAAAACTATAGGAAGATTCTCTTGATGCCCATCTATTTCAAGTTTATATGGTACCTGAGAGTTTTGAGGTAATTGCTAATTTATTAAAATAAGGGGTACTCCCTATACATTACCAAGAAAGGGACAAGAAGTAGTCTGTCACTAGAGCATTACCATATACTATTATAAATGGGATCTTGTATCATTTGGGGAAGGATGAAGTACTACGTAGGGTATTTATAGAACATGAATGACCATATCTCTTATAGGAAGCACACCAAGGAATAATGGAAGGTCATTTTATCAAAGAAGCTACTGTAATGAAATTGTTACAGAGTCGGTTATGATGGTTGAACCTTTTTCAAGATGCACATAGAGTAGCACAACATTATGATGTATGTCAACGAATGGGTAAGCCAATCCAAAAGGATGAAATGCCTTTGTATCCTTTATTAGACCCTAAACCTTTTAAATTTTGGGGCATCAATTTTGTAGGACCTATCAATCCCATGAGTAAACATAGTAAAGCACAATATATTATCACTAAAATAGATTACTTTACCAAATGGGTTGAAACTATTATGACACCTAGTTATGGGGTGAATGATGTAGAAAAGTTCCTTTATGAGAATATCATCACAAGGTTTGGATTCCCCATCAAGCTCATCAACAATCAAGGAACACACTTTCTGAATAATACCATCAAATATCTTATTGAATAATTCATGATTTCTCATCATAAAAGTAATACATACATCTATAAGTTAATAGTCAAACTGAGGCTTCTAATAAAGTGTTGGGAAACATGTTGATAAAGATCTATGATGTCAAGAGGGATTATTGGGAATATTACATTCCTATGACTATTTGGGCCTATCAAATGAACTATAAGAGGGCTATAGGTTTTATTCCATTTTAGTTGGTTTATGGGCTTGAAGTAATAATGCCCATGGAATACTTGGTACCCAACATGTGCATTGTAATGGTTATGATTTTAGGGGATCATGATTATTTCAAAAATAGGCTTCTTGAACTAAATAAGATGGATGAGTATCGATGCAAAGCATCTTGGATGTAGGAAGTTCATAAGAAGAGCTAGAAAGTATGGTATGATAGTAATTTGTACCATAAGGAATTTGACAAAGATCAACCAGTTTTGTTATATGATAGTAAATTTAGATCATTCCAAAGTAAATTACAAATTAGATGGAAAGGGTCATACATTATACATCAAAAATTACATCAAGGAATTATTGTCTTTAGGGAACCATTTTGCTAGGATGGGTGAATGGTTGTAGACTTCAACCCTATCACCAATAGTCTTAATCAATCTCTTTCTACCAAATGAGTGGGTGATGAGTAACACCAAGTAGATTAGGATTTCCCATTTTTATATGTTTTCTTCTATGTTTATTTTTGTCTCTATGTGTGTGTTTGTGGATGATCTCTTTGATATATTTTAAAACCTGGATAACAAGTATATCATGCACCAACCATGTAAAAAATAATTTAGAGTCACCATTATTGATGTGAGTAGGAGCACAAGTAAGTAATTAAGTCTAAGAAATATACAATCAAGTCACATCATCCAAGATCTTCATCATATAATGGTCATCCCCAAGTAGTTAATGCAAAATCCAAGGTTTGATTGACTTATTTTTCACCAAATCAATGGTCAGTCAACATCATTCATTCATACTCTAGTACAGACAACAAATAATATAATGACATGTCTTGATGCATGTGCTAACAAATAATTACCTTAATTTATAGATCAAATAAGATTTGCCACATCAACATTCACATTGATATCAAATAGATAGTTTAATGTGAAATTTACATAGAAACCAAAAGGCACAAAATCTATTAAACCATAAGGTTATGAACCAAGTCTACATTTCATTCTTGCAAATATTTTCACAAGTTGAAGTTTCAAGAGCCAAGTTAATTTTTACTATGTAAAAAGCAAAAAAAAATTCAATTTCACTATTCAAAGATTATAGATCATTCATAACTCATTAGGATCTTCGTATATTATTAGAAGGAAGCAATGGGAATTGACCCTATGATTCATTAGACAAAATTCACTGATCTAGAGCCATTTGATTACATATGAGTAGTAGAGCAAAAAATATTCTAACCAAATCTTGTAGATGTTGTACAACCACTACATATTGTAGTCCCACATTGATTCTATAACACAAATGTTGAGTGATTGCTTTGCATGCCCACCTTCAATGACTTGGTGGAGATTATGAAAATATTGATTGGCCACTAAAATTATGATAAAATTTACATTGGCCCTGATACCACTATAGTCATCAATACTAAAGTAATGGCTTGAGCTTTGAGAATGCTTGCATGAGGTGATTCTTTTGATCCATACAAGACAAGAATTCCTCATATCCTTTAAGAGGTTAGATATTTATATGTTTGGTGATACATAAGAATCCCAATTGAATAAATTCAAGACAAACCAGTGTGTATCCTGCTCGAGTACATCACACAAAGATTCTAATAGACCACTAAGTTAGCAAAACAAATTCCTAAAGGGGTGGTGAACATTGCATATCGTATGATCCACTGCAATGAGTAGTTCAATTAACTAGAATATTATGTATAATAATAACTTATAAACATTGATAAGTGTCACATGACCTCCAAATAGAACTTATAATACTAGTTTCTCATATTTATACTATGTTTCACCTAATGGAAGTCCCTTGAAGGTGAGGATCACCCTGACACTGACTATTGGGTAGTATAAAAAAATTTCAATCTAATATGGACACTTGAGCATGATGCCTTACAACATGAGGTCAAATTTAATACATGGTGGGTTTATTGTTTAGAGATGATTGCTACACATCCTTGAGTGTTGTCATATGTCATGAAATACTTAGGACAACATATTATTGTCACTTTGCTCCCAAAATGTGTGTTCGTCCACATTCACGAGTTATCAAGGTCTCCATTTAGAACCATACCATACTTTTTTACCATGGACATGGTGTAGGCCAAATTCACCAAGAAAAAATCCTATGTATCCAAGCATGTGACTCCTCTCCAAGCTATACCACGTGATGTAATAGTTCCTTTAGCAGCACAAAAACTAGAATCCATAAACTCATAATATAAAAAAGGAAAGTGAAATCTCTATACCAAAAAAAAAACATCATCAAATCCATTGAAGTGCAATATGAGGAGCACCACAACCTCTCTAGATAACCCTAAGGTGCCCCAATTCACATGTTCCTATGACCTACCTTAAATGGGAATGAACGAGAAGGAGGTCTACTAGGTGATGGTCATAGATATGGAAAGATACTTTTATGATAGGGAGTAGTAAAAGGAGTTCTTCTCCTAGAAGGTAGTGCATATGGCCCAAGTATGTAAGAAGGTTCCTCCCAGCCTTTGGGTGGAACTACCACCATACCCTGCATCCAATATTATCGACACTATCCACAAGGAAGCTAAATAAATGTAATGGAGGGGTAAATTCTTCTAGAATTAACCTTATACCACTTTAATAGTCATCGGCATATTTGTACCATTACTTGAATTACATAGGATTCTTTGGTATGTAGACCCAAAACTTGATGAGAGGCTAGGGTTTCTCCTACGCTTGATAAATGCACATTTGGTAGGACAACCATGGCATAGGAAGTTTAGTATTCTTCATCTTCAAATTTACCACCACAAAAATATAGGGTGGTTACTTTTGGGTATAAGAAAGCACATGTCTTGAGCTTCATGTTCTATCCAAGTAATTCTCTACCTTTACAATAAACCCTGAAGGTTAAAGAGCTCATACCAAAATAAACTATATCTAAAGAATAATAGGATTGATTGGAGGAATTAACGCATATAGAAGAATGATGAGTTAGAGAAGAGGAAAAGGATCACTAGAAGGAGCAGGTCCAATAAAAAAAATATCAGTAAGCAAGTTGGTAAGTTGAAGAAGCTAAGGCCATACAAATGGCCCAAGACATAGAGGTTGACTAACAAAAGGATATCAAGGTGGATAAGAAGGTGCAAGGAGCTATTGATGTAGTAAAATAGGTTTAGGAGGAATATAAGAAGAACATGGATGAAGAGTAGAATAAAAAAGAGGATGCACTCGCTACTAAGGCCAAGGTAGAGGAAGATAAACAATAACATGACAAAGTTGCATAAGCATAAAAGGCTCTAGAGGATGCTACTATCACACAGTAGCAAGCTAAGGAAGTAGTAAAGAAGAAGAAAGAAGAAGAAGAAGATGAAGACATACAAAAACATTAGGGTCAAGTTTCAGAACAATAAATAAGTACAACCAAGGTGCAAGATGACCTAGTGGTATAAGCTTAGGGTAAGGCCAAACAAGACAAGGATATTGCACTTAAGGAATATAATAAGGAAGAATAATGTGCATAGAAGTTATAGGAGGAGGAACATGAGAATAATAAATATATCAAATATTATCTCAACAGGAAGGAATAAAAAAAGATAAGAGAAAATAAGATGAAGATGATGCATAATGATGAAAGCCTAAAAAATGGGCTATGGCACAATAACAACAAGTACATGAATAACAAGTTAGGTTAGAGTAGCCAAAGAAATAACAATATCAACCCACAAATCTAATAGGTGGACATCAACCATAATTGTCTTTGGGAGGATTTTGGCTATGGGATGTTCCACTTGTGGGTGATCAATACATCACATTATCACTTCCACTTGTGACCATGCCATGACTCAACCCTTTAATGACTACAAGAAATTTGGCTACATTCCCACTCTAGAAAGAAACATCCTTAGATGTTTCTAGATTACCATTGAAGAAATATTTAAATGACACTATAGTATTCTAGGAGTCCATTAGGTAAAATTCCACCTATGTAAAGATACATATAATGTAATACACATGGATCTAGAAGTTATAAGAATTAAAAATAACATGTAAATGAATCTAGATCAATTGAACATAGAGATACATAAATTACCATTGGAAAACTTCAAAGACATAAAAAACCCACAAATGATATTCAATTATTGAGAAACTTCTCACCCCAATACAAAGCCTTCATTTCTCACTTCTTCACATAAGCCTTCATAGAACCTTTTTAAATATTTGTCACACACAAATATCAAAATTCATTGAGTGTTCTTAGAGTGAATAATATAATAGAGGTAAAACCCTATTTATAATAAATGTGGGGGGAGGTGACCATTGTAACCAATGGGTCCATCCTTCCTAAGAATCATTTAATTTAATCAATAAATAATAAACCACAATGTTTTATTATTTATTTACATGAGGTTTTCAACTTATGTTAATAAATAATTATTATTTAATTATACACCAAAGTATGATAAGGGTCTAAAATACCCCACTTAGATGTTAAATATTATAACACTTCCCCTTAATTTTAAGTGGGGATAAATGTCATAGTCACCTTAATAAAGGAATTATACCATGTACACAATTGAAGGATTTTAAAACCTTCATCATGAAAAACATCACCTTTTGAAACACAATGAATAATAATCTATAAACTAATTTTAAAATTAAGTTTAGGATAGCATGATCATGAGACTACGTCTCACAGTTTCTCATGAATAATCATCTAAGCATATTTAGATCCTTTTGTAGCATAAGGACTTATATTACAAAGTATGTTTTTAATGTATTGGGGTACAAAAGTAAAAATTCCACATGAAGTTTATTCAAATCACATAAAATTTACAATGCTCTATAATGAGAAAAAATATATAGAAGAAGAAACACATGACCATTAGGAAGTGGAATTGTCATGCAATCCCCCCCTCAATGGCAACTCCGAGAGGCCCAATATTTCATAAAAATGACAAAACTTGGTAGCACCAAGTGGTTTTGTGAATATATCTATCACTTGTTCATCTATAAGATAGAACTATAGATTAATATCGCCATTGAGGACTTTCTTTTAGATGAAATGCACATGAACTTCAATATGTTTAGTTTTTTGGTGTTACACTAGATTTTTCACTAGAGCTATACAAATTTAGTTATCATAATGAAGGATTGTACTCTGATAAACATACAAATGAATTTCTCCTAATAACCTTCACATCCACATAGATTCTTTAGAAACTTCCATAGCACTTCTATACTCAACTTCTATAGAAGAGAGAGACAATAGGTTGCTTCTTTATACTCCAAGTGATAACATATGTACCAAACTTAAACACATATCTATAAGTATATTTGATGTCTAAAGTATCACAAACATGGTCGGCATCATAATAACCATATAATTTATCATTATCAATAGAATAATATAATAAACCATGATTACCAGTTCATTTGATATAATGAAGGATACATTTAGATAATTTGTAATGATCCAAATAAGGATCCTACATAAACATATAAGAAACACTAATAGCATATGAAATATCTAGCCTAGTAATGGTTAGATAAATCAAACTTTCAATAATCTATCTATACAAAGTAGGCTTAGATTTTTCACATGCAGGTTTAAGATCAAGTTTAATACCAACTTCAATATGAGTAGTGGTAGATTTATAATCAAACATGTTAAACTTAAAATAATATTATGTGCACACTAAGATTGTGATAAAATAATTGAATTTTTATCTTGAAATATAGCCATTTCTAAAAAATGATGTAAAATGCCTAAATCAGTAATTTCAAACATCTTTCTTAGATTATCTTTATATTTATGAATTAAACTAGTTAGATCACTAGTAATCAACATATTATCAACACATCATATAATTAGAATCAAATGAATATTTTTAACTTTAAAAAATATATCATTATCGGAATAGCAATTTAAAAAAACCCAATTCCTTGGAAAAAGAAGTAATTTTAGAATACCAAACTCGAGGAGTTTATTTTAAACCATATAAATATTTTTTAATTTGCATACATAATGTTCTTTATTAGGATCATTGAATCCTTTAGGTTGAGTCATATAGATTTGTTCTTATAAATCACCATTTATAAATGCATTCTTAACATCTATTTGGTGGATAACCCAACCATTTTGGTTTTCAAGAGTAATAAGAAGTCCAACAGTACTCATTTTTTCTACAGGAGCAAAGGTTTTAACATAGTCAATCCTTGGTTTTTGAGTAAACTTGTGAGGAAATAATATAGTTTTAAAATTTTTAATTTTACCAATTGAATTATATTTGATCTTATAAAGCCACATACAATTGAAAATATGCCTTTTAGGTGGAGGGACAAGATCCCAAGTCTAATTTTTAATTAAGGCATTATATTTAACTTGCATAACAACATTACATCTATAATTTTGAGTGGCTTCATCAAATGATTGAGGTTCACATTCATACATAGTCATTAATACATGATAATAATGTTGACTTCTAGTTAGTTTATTAATATTATCATATTAGAAGATTGGATTAGGGATTCTACCCATTTAGGTCTTTTATAGTGAACATGAAACTCAGGGGGTTTCTCGGAATCTAAGTTATCCATAACTAGATCAACTTCCTCAAGGGCATCTATTTCATCATAAGGAGAAACATGAGAGTCAAGTTCATCAATAGAAAAACACTAAGGAGGATCGATAGAGGGATCACAAAAAGAGTTTTAAAGAATAAAAACATTCTTATTCTCAATAATCTGACATTTAGAGGGATAATATGCTCTTAAACCTTTTGTATTACCTCCATAACCTAAAAAAATGCAAGAATAAGAAGTGGGATTGACCTTCTTTCTTATAAATTTAGGAATAAAGATAGAAGCAAGACTACCAAAAATATTGAGATGAACCACACTAGGTTTCTTTTCAACCTAAATTTATAAAGGGGTAGAAAGATGCAAGATTTTGGTAGTGACTCGATTTAGAATATAAACAACAATGTTTATGGTTTTGGCCCATAAAAACTTAGGAATATTTGTATATTACAACATCATTCTAGCCATTTCTATGATGGTGTGATTTTTCCTTTTAGCAATACCATTTTACTGAGGGGAATAGGGAGTTATTATTTCCATTTGAATACCACAACTAATGCAAAAAGAATCAAAATATTTACTAATATATTAACCACTATTATTATCTCTTAATTTTTTAATAGAAAAATTAGATGCATTTTAAACACTAGTTTTAATTCCTTAAATTTAGACAACACATCATATTTCTTTTTAATGAAAAAAGACCAAATCATTCTAGTGTAATCATTAATAAAATTAATAATATACAAAGAAAAACTAAGAGACACAACTTCAAGAGGTCCTACAACATCACTATTAATCAATTCTAAAGGATTTAAGGAATTTGCATCGTATTTCTTGTAAAAGGGGTTAATATGTTGCTTACCACATAAGCAAGCCTCACAAGTTTCATGATGAGAAGGGATAGAAAGAAGTCCAATAATAATATTATTTATAGACATATCATGTAAAATTTTAAAATTAGCATGTCCTAATATTTCATGCCATGATTGAGATTCATTCTTATTATGCAATGAAAGTAAACATGTAGAAGAAGGAAAAAAGATATATAAACAATTCTTTTGAACACCTTCAACAATCAAAGAACCAGATTGATTTCTAATGGACCAACTATATTTAAGCAATATTACAATAAAATTATCATGTGTAAGTTGATAAAAAGATATTAAATTATTTTTAAGCTTAGGTACATAGAAAACATCTTTAATAACAACATTTGAAAATTTTTATTTTGCTTATTTAGTTTCTTCTAAAAAAAATAATCTCAAAATGAAATTATTTAAGAGATATCTCTAGAATCAAATAAAATAACAAATAAGCATGTCATATGGTGAGATGCACCGCTATTTAAAATCCACTCATTTTAATTTGAAGCACATAAAGCAATAACATTTGAATCTTGATTGTTATTTTAATTAAGGTTTTGATTTTTTTTCTTGTTTTGATTCGATCTCTTCCCATTTTTATTTTTAGAAGTTTGATTGTTATTTCTATCCTTTTCTATAAAAAGTTTCTTTTCTATGACCAAATTTACCACATGGATTATAATTTCCATTAAATTTAGGTGTATGATTCTTATTACCAGATTTATTATTCCCATATTTGCTTTTCATAGAATTAGGGTTAGATTTCTAGTTTTTAGTGTTATCAAAAACATTATTAAGAGTGAGAAGTTCCTGAGTGGCATTCTCCTTAGAAACAAAATTGGTCATCACTTATTATTGAATTAGGAGAGCAGATAAGGCGGTAAGGTCAGGGATATTTTGCTCAATTTGATACTTAGAATTCAAAATTGAAATAATTTTTTTAAATTTTTCATAAATGTATAATTAAATGATAAAATAAAGTAATTGATCTTAAATCAGATTTAAATTACATCTATCTAACTAAGCTTTAATGTTCTTAATTTTAGCAAGGAAATTAACAACTTTTTCATCACCCTTCATAGGTGTAGTTAGCAATTCAAAGATTAATTTAATGATCTTTGAAAGGTGAGTGATTTCATGCATAGAATCAAGGAGTTTCCAAGCATTTTTAGTTGACTCTTCATTACCAATGTCGATAAGTAATTCATCCTTAACACTCTATAAGATAATGGACATAGGTTCTTATGATTTTTGTTGAAATGCATTGGTAAGATCAGGGGTTACATGTCATCCAGAAGGGTTTTTTTAGTATTGATGACAATATTACATAATTTATGGACCATAAATTTAGTTTTAACATGAATTTTCCATATATTATAGTTATTTACATTAAGCATTTGATATTTATCTAAGGAAAAAAGAGACAAAGCCATAACTTCATTTTAAATATGATAGTAAAAAAATGTTTAAAAAAAACTATTTTAAATGAATCTTTTTAAATATTTTCAAAATAAAGTGAATTTTTCATGCAACTATACTTAATTACACAATATAGGTGCCAAATAATGCAAAAAATTGAATTAAAGTTGTATAATTCTAAGTGTCAAAAGAGTCACACTCAAAATGACCACCTAGGCACTATTATTAAAAAGATATAAAAATAATAATATAAGTATTAAAAAAAAATGGACCACCTCAATGCATTTGGAACATGCCAAAACCTTAAGATTGACTAGTTAAATGGCTATGCTTGCCTAGGTTTTGACTAGATCAAGTGTCGTAAGAAAGTCGACATGTTTACCTAGGTTTTAAACACATGATACTTAGCACACAATTAAAAAAATATTATAAATTTAATTATTTTTACCAATAAAAAAATTGACTTAACTGAAAAAGAAAAAATGTAGAGGGTTTTGAACACTAGATGCTTTTCTTACAATATTTTAGAAAAAATATAACTACTAGCTCATCTACAAGCTTATTCAAATATTTACATCCACAAATCTATATTTGAACTCTCTTTTTTTCTATATCTGATTTTTTTAAATAAAAAAATTAAAAAAAATTGCATGTTAAAAATAATAGAAAAAAAATTCAAAAAAAATTACTAGATTTGGTAAAAAAACAAATAAAAAAGTTGGGACCCTTATTTTATTTACACGGAACATTTAAAATTAAAAAATAAGGTATTTTTTAAATAATATTTCAAAATATTTACTTACCTCTATTATTGCTTGTAGGTGACAATGGCACAATAAAATAAGCATCGGTGAAGCTAGAGAGTGATACAAGCCTTCTCAGATCCTCAAAACTTGCAAATCACCATGAAATCTCTTTCCAATGCCAAAAAAGCACTCAAAATTGAATTTTGGTGGAAAAAAAAATCCTCCAAAGCCATACAAGGATGCCAATGGAGAGATAAAAATCAAAAGTGATGAACTAGAGCTTCTCAAGCTTTAAAATTTTGCATGAGGTTTTATATTTACAAAACTAAGTGTTTAGAATCTTCAAGATATAATTTCATGCCAAAAATCATGAGTTTTATTTTTTTATCATATATTTAAACCATATTTTTCTATATAATGGAATCCAAGGCTGAGATTTGGCTTGAAAAAATCTTTGAATGCTTTCAAGTTGCTTGCTTTTGGAGATCTAGATGATAGATTGATCTAAAAACTTATATATTCATCATATACTCCACATTTTATTTTCTTTCCTTCTAAGGATATACTATGATAGTAATAGGCTTAAAAAATATATTTAAATATTCTTAGATATGAAGACATGAATATTTTTTGAAAATATCAAATATTGACTGGCTTTCAAATCACATATACCCTTTAGATGGCTTTGTTACCATGTAAAGATACATATAATGTAATATGCATGGATCTAGAAGTTATATGAATAATAAAGCCTAGGTAGACGAGTCAAAATCAATTGAACACAAATACGCATGAATTATCATGGGAAAACCTCAAAGAGGTAAAAAACCCCACCAAAAGATGATTTTAAATTATTGAGAAACTTTGCACCCCAATACAAAGTCTTCCCTTATCATTTCTTCACACAAAACCTTTTTAAATATTTTCCACATTCAAATATCAAAATTCATTGAGTGTGTTCAAAGTGAATAATATAATAGCGGTAAAACCCTATTTATAATAAATGTGAGGGGAGGTGACCATTATAACTAACAGGTCCATCCTTCCTAAGAATCATTTAATTTAATCGATAAATAATAAACTACAATGTTTTATTATTTATTTACATGAGGTTTTCACCTCATGTTAATAAATAAAAAATTATTATTATTTAATTATACAATGAATTATCTTAAGGTTCTAAACTAGCCCACTTGGACATTAAATATTCTAACAACCTCTCTAGAGTAAGAGATTGATCAATCCAAAGTCAATAACATCGAGTTAAAGGCTCAAATACATGAAAATTCCAAGATTATCCTTGACACTTATCTCGATTTGGTCACTTGAGCAATTGGGGACAAAGTAATGTTTGACCAACATAGACTCAAGAAATTTATCTTTGAAATAACAAAGGACTAGTATGTAGCACAAAAATTCCATGTAGTAAGAACATTGGGTCAATATGTCAACATTGAGGCTAAAACACTCATCATGATACTAGAGGAGTATTAAAGAATGATTTATGCTACCATGCTTTAGGCTCAACAGGTCACACGTAGTTTGATAGACTAGAAGCAACAACTAGATACCTCCTTAGCCAGTTCTAGTGTAGACATTGAAAAGACCATCACCACTAAAGAAACCATGGAAAACCACACTACCACTAGGGATAAGGATAGAGAAATCAAAGAATAAAAAAATACCAAGGATAATGTGTGTGATAGTCTTGTGAATTGGTAGAGTCAGCTTTTGTACAGTTCCTTCATCAACCTCCAATCTCAAAAACATGTAGATAAAATGGATTAGCTAAGTGGAAATATCCAGACAAGGGTTTCAAACACCAAGGCAACCTTGAGCATAATGTATGATGTAGATCTCAAGTAGATCATTAGATATCATGCTCTATTATGTACCCTATTACGATTGATCCAATAAGTGATGCTAGATTGGAATGCCTAAAAAATGTATTTAACTCCCTTCACTAGCATAGTTACCCATATTATTAATACACCTATGTATAAGCCACCATCAAATCTTGAGAAAATCATCACTCAGCATAAGGCTACATAGTCACAATCCAAGGACTCTTTTGGTCAATCATTATCTATGTCTATGCCACCATCATTAATTTAAGTACTATATAGAGCACTAATTTTGAAAAATTTGTATAATATTTCATATTGGGGATGATTTAGTAAGACAAGTAGGGCCATATTGGCTAAAAACTCATAAAGGGCAGTCACTTGGTTACACTAGCCTATTGAAAACCTTCAAAGGGTAGCAAGTTGGTACACTACTTATTTGAAAACCCGAAAGGGCACCTAAGTAGTGCATAAGAGGTGAAAACTATAAATAGTACCTTGAGTGATTACTTTGAATCCTACTGGTCTAACCATTTACTTAGCCTCTGATCACTTGTGCATTTTTAGAGATATTGCAATGTTGTCTCTAGGAAAAGACACCATTTTAAGTTTAGGAAAGTGTTGGTAGAATAACATGGATTGTAAAGATGTATAGGATATTTGTCTAATATTTGTGTGTTATGAACTCATTTATTTATTGTATAAGTCTATTTTATCCTATCTTCATGACTTGTAAGAGGTTATAATATGAATAGACTCCACTTTTGGTGATAAGTATGAGAAGAAAATGAATAGTCATAGACTGGAAATGTTTGTGTATACTTTTGTTTGTAATAAGAAGAGTGTTTCACTTTTAGAGATCAATAGAGATTATCTAGTTATGGTTACCTATGTGATTTCTTATTATGTTCCTTGCATGCATTCTCATATGTAATGGTATGGTTACTTTCTATCTAATTAATTTGAATAAAATATTTTTGTTTATGAAATATTGGTTGTTCTTAATTGCTCAATAAAGTAGGATAATTAATGTTCCCTATGGTTCTATCATCCCAATTTATATCTTTATATAATATATTATTCTATGCAAACCATGTATATCATATATATCCTCATCCTTAGCATGTTCTGATGCTTCAAGAACCTATGATAACAACATGCTTGAAACCTCAACATTTTATTTGGTAGACCTGTAGATGCTAAATATTGTCTGAAAACCCTAAATCCTACTTGTAATATTCATAATATTATTCTTGTATGACCATTTTAGGACCTTATAGGTGGTTTGAGAAGTTATGAGGATATGTGGTAGACCTATATCCTCATGATCATGTTTGAATGCCTTCATAAACCTTTATATATAACCTTAAAACCATAAAACCCCCTTGGAAACATGTTGGAAACACTTGGATCATGAATTCAAGCTAGTAGGAACTTTTTTGATCTATCTTAAACCATAAATATCACTCTAAAATAGTCATGATAATAAGGTATTGGATCTCAAAAGATCTCATAGGACCATGAAACATTATCTCCACACTTTGAAGGCTTGTAGATGGGTTATATGTTTGTACCCTCATCTACAAAACCTAGATGAATTCTTAGGTGTTTGAAATCCCATCAATATAGATGTGTAGACAAGCTTTAGGCATGATAATCATGCCTATAAATGCTTAAAACCTATACTGAACTCCTTAAAAACACATTATAAAAACTATACACTTGTTTTACCTCCGTTGAATGCTTAAATCCTTATGAAAATCTATCCTACAACCTTGAAAGAGATTCTAGAGACCATACAAAATGTGTCAAGCCTATTGGTAGGGTCTTTGAACTAATAATTCCTTATCTTAGAATTACATCTTTGAGAAATGAGACCTTACAACTTATACTCATGTTTTCCTTCCTAAAACTTGCTTGGAAATATTAAATCTTGACATCCAAGTCCCTTGAGGAGATTTGAGAACATGCTTATATATTGATCAATCAAGTAACCTCTTCTAAAGTCTACAACTCCTCAACTTTTAGAACTATCAAGACCACAAGTCCTTGTCTCCCTCAAGATCTTTGATCTGACACTATATATTTCATTTCCTCTTACAATCATGTTTTTGGACTTAGACCTATTTTTATTGAAAACATGCTTGATATTTATGGATTGGAAACATTTTATTTTCATTAGGAGACCTATATTGGACCTTTAAGAAATTATATAATTGTGTATACTTAAAAACCTAAAAAACACTCATTAGATCATGGTTTACAATATACTAAATCCTTATACATTTTGTGTTAAGACCTGCCTCCTCCTAATGAGCCTAAAAAATCATCTTTCCCTTACTATAAAATCTTATTCAACTTTAAATCCTTATTTCTCATTTTAATAGAACTATAAGTGAATGGTTGAAGCCTACAACTTATCATGAACCTTTTTAGTTATGCAATTTATTGGAAATTTTTCAAACACTGCTTGCAACCTTAGATGCTTCATTTCTACATGTCCATAGAACATTATAAGGCTTTAGATCTATTGTATGGGTCTTATAAATTTTACACTAAGTTAAGGAAGTCTTAAGGTATCTCAATATAGTCATGAAGTTTATCTTGGCTCATATAGAAGTGTAATACATATATTTGTTTGATTTCTATAACATCAAAACCATTGATGATATATCTAGGCTTGCATACACTTTTGAATTATTTGAAGAGAATGAACACTTTACATACCAGTAATTAGAAATCCTAATGCCTTTGAGAAGGTGTTAAAGAGGTGTATGCAACTATTTCTATGTTTTTAGAGCCTCAAAATGCTTACAAATTTCACTTCATCAGGCTAGGGTTTTATCAAGGTTTTAAACCTATTTTTACTCTTCTTGTTGAAATGATTTCAATCATTCATGGTTTTTTATTCATTAAATATCTCCTATCATCACAATCTCCTTATAACCTTATAGAATCCTTGAAACCTATGGTACTAGGACTTGAACCTCATGCTTTAAAGCTCAAGGCCTTGAAGGAGATTTGAAACCATGATGGAAACATTGTATTTAGTGTTTTGATCTTGAGAGTTTCTCCAACATAACTAAAAATATTCTCTTGATAACCTTGCATCTTCAAACATGCTTTAAAGTTGTATTTTCTTCATTAAAATATCATGAAATCTCCAAATATGATTGTAATCTCTTAAAATAAAGAAAAATACCCTATAAAGGGCTTAAATATAGGTAATATTTTGATCATGGGTTGAATGCACTCTTCCCACATTGGTAGATGGATAAGTTCACCAAGAGACATAAGTGGAGTGAAAACCAAGTCAAATGCATTATTGACAATATGTATGGACTTGAGAGCTTGTAAATAGTTTCTAATATCATAGTGACTTTATGCACTTTATATAATGTTTCACTCCCTCTAAAATGATCCTAATGAGTGACTTAAGACCCTTTTTATCTATTCCACATTAAAAAGTAATTGAGTAGGCCTATACAAGGCTAATATGACACTAAAGATTAAGAATGCTTATTATGACTTTGGTGATATTTTGCATTGAGAGGTAGCTTGAATGCCTTTAATCATAAAATTAATACTTGAAAAGTTTAACAAGGATTTATACAAGACTTTTGATACACATTTACTTTGAAAACCTCCCCAATAGGCCACCTACATGACTAATGCCAACTCATGACCTCAAAAAATGGTTATAAGACCTCATATTATAAATCAAAATGTTTAAGGAACCTCAATAACTCATAACATACATGTCCTTAGGCCAACATAGTCATCATGAAGAAGCATATTATATGTCAAGAGACTAAAGTGAATTACATAGTCAACATTTTGGTGAACACTTTGGGCTACTTTCCTACTAAATAGGGATCTAGTAGCCTTAAGCATCCATTGGGCATATGAGTCACATAAGATTTAGCACAAGTCATTTTTAAATTGTAACCATATCTACAACATGATGTAACAACCTTAAATTAACTTAAAATTACCTTAAAACACATAAAAAATAAGCAAAGAGAAATAACAACTATGCAACATCACTTAGAGGAATGACAAACAACTACACTACTTAGATAACACTATGTAAATAACACCTAGAGGAATGAACATAACTAACCTAATATGTACAATCTCTAAAAATATCCTTAGGAATAAATCTTAAGGTGTATCTCATAGACTGGAATAGGCATCTCTTATCCAATCAACCCAGGTCAAAACAAAAACATCTAAGGTCTTCATAGCTCCATGAAAAAATGTCATCATATCTCCTACCAAGACCAATAAAATATTCATTTTTAGATTGAGTGTATACATCACCATATTTAAAAAGTTTACCATTGGAGATGGATACTAGTTCATTATTCTCATCCTTGATCATCATGTTCATCTTCTCCCCTTTGAGCTGATCATTTGGATTAAACATACTTTATAAAGTGACTAAACCCTAAGGTAGCTTATTAAATTTCAAATGAATAATTTGATATTCATATTTATAGATGATATTCGTGATTATGTATCACCTTAGTCTTGTAAACTTGTAAAACTTAGACTTTTATTACTCCTCTTAGTTATACGCATGACTTTATTTCATAAGACTCATATCTACTCTAAATTGTGCCACTTGGCCTATATCTTAGTCTAAGTATACTTATATTTATGATACACATCCTATCTTACCCAAAATTCTTAAAATGTACTTATATTTCACCTCTATAAGTTTAGGCCTATACCTTCTCTCCTATTCCCTAGACATTAACATCTAGGTCAGACAATAGTGTTGATGTTACTATCCTACCCTGACATAAGTGTCTAATGCCATAAATTCATCCAATTTGCAAATGAAACATATTCAAATGGTTATCATAAGTGATTTAATGTGAGTTATCTCCTAATGGTATTAGTATAAATACAATATCAACCCTCATGCATTCCACACCTAAAAAATACCAGAGAGTCCAAGGAACTTATCATAAAGCATTCTATCAAGCACTCAATTGATCAAATCTTCCCTATTTCCACACCACTTATAGGTAAAACACATCAAAAAGATTTTAGTAAAGGATATGTCATAAGGTCATATTTGTCAAGTTATAATCTAGGTCATTATTGTACTTTATTTACACATTACATGATTTACACACAAGCCAACATGTAGGAGAGAACTACATGAGTCTGAGGCCCTCTTCTAGAGTATTCTCTATATAGGCAATGCCCTTTGACAATGAGGTCATTTTGGTTTAGCTTGATACTGTGTCCCTACTAAATCATTTCCCCCAGGGTCACATTGAAGATGGAAAGGTAGGTTTTTACATTTCAAAAGGAGTGATAGTCCATGAAATAAATATGAATGAACCAGAGTGAAGTTGATAAAAAAACCTAGAATCATCTAGGTGGTTGTATCTAATTTCACTAGATATTCCATATAGGACACTACCATAAAATATAAATATTAGTATCGATGTAGCTATCTAGGGATAATGAAACTATTTGAAGAGATAGAGATACATGATTTAGAATCTAATAACTATTACATAACTATATTTCTACTTTAATTTAACATGTTCTAGATCCATCACTATGTTAGCATCAAAATAATCTAAGTACATCACTTCTTTATCATTTATATATATAACATAGGTTTACTTTCCACTTATAACTTATCTTAGTTTAATAAATTTATCGTATGGTACATCTAAGTTCATCACATTAATTAGCCTACTATAGATCTGATAGTCACCCTTGTGCCATATCCTTCCTATATCTTTAACCCTATCTACCCAAGTAGGATCTACATCCAAATTAGGGTTAAACATTTGTTAAATTTAGACTTTGAACATCAAACCCTAGGTCACTTGGGGTTTTCTTATTTTTATAACTATTGTAATTTTTTGTAAATTTTAAAATTTTCCTTAGTGAAGAAATGTAAAATGGTAGTTCCAAAACTTGATTGTAAATGGAAAATCATCGATTACTCATCTCAAAAATAACAAGGTATTGATAGATGCATTTTTAAATATTACAAGAGATGAAATAAGTAAACAAGACAAAACCAAGGCTACCTCACCTAGTAATGATGAATATATAAAAGGTATTATAACTCATCCCACACTTATAAATACACTTATATCTAATGGGGGTATGGAATATATATTTCAACCTTTGTTCCTTAAAACTACTATTGATACATATATTAAGAACTTACCCATTATTTTAACACAAATACTAGTTTCAATGCCAATTATTAATCAAAACATGTTTTCATCCCCTTTGGTGACTACTCAATTGGCTAATCTAAATCTCAATGGGTCTAGAGTTCAAACACTCCTCAAAGTCATAAAGACCTTAGACTATAATCTTATAAACATTAAACAAAAGGCTTCAAAGTCTTCACATGCTATAGATTCACAATACGTTTTGCATAACCTCTTACACTTGAAATCTCTTTACACCCTTTGACAACTATATTTGTTACACCTAAACCCAAATTTTATGATGTCAAAGGTGATCCTAAACAACATATTCAAACCTTCTATGTGACATGTCTTGATTATTCTCTTAATGATAAAATTTTGACCAAATTATTTCCAAGGAACCTCACGGACTATGCTTTGAGGTGGTTTGATGATTTAACTCTCCAATTCTTGAAAGCATTCAAACCTATTATAGATCAATTTTTGTCACACTTTTAAATTAAAATTATCAAAAAGGTTTTCTATGCTCAAATTATAAGATTAAACAAGGAACCACTGAAGCTATAAATGAATGTGTCTTAAGATATAAGACAAATCTATCAAAAATGACCAATCCTATGGTAGACAAAAAGTTTCAAGACATATTCAAGAAAATTTTGCCTACTCCTTTACATGAGTCCATTATTTTTAATAAGTTTCAATGTTTTGATGACTTATGCCAATTGTATGGGATCATGAAATGAATTTTATGTCATTGAATAAACTCAAGTATGTATCAAACACATTAGATACATCTACATATAGTATAAAATTTAAAATTTAACCAAGGTATAAGTTAAAATCTCCTAAGCATAAAAAAGGAAATAATGACCACAATTAATATGGTTGCACTATAACATAATCAACTTATCCTATCTAATTCACCAAAGAGATAGTTTACACATTTAAGTGAGCCTCCTATTCAATTACCCATGGTTTTTAGAGTGTCATATTATATCTCTCCCTCTTTTTATAGAGGTTGATATAAATATACCTTTGCTCAAAGGATATGATGCAAACACTTATTTTGACTATCACCAAGTCCCTACGTACTTTACAAATATATTTTTTTACAGTGAAGCATAAGATCTAGGACCTCATCAATGACTAACAAATTAAATTTGATGGTCATCCAAAAGAATTAGGTTCATAACCTAGTGATCACCATAAATAAAAAAATTTAAGAATCATTTACAAGACCATTCTAAGAAGGAACCATAAGTACACATGGTGAATAATGCACATCCTCCTCCATAATATTATGGACACCCACTAGATGAGGTTATTGGTACTTACATATGACATATACCTCCTATGGTTTATAAACCTATCATTTCCTTTGACGATAGTGAAATTAAGGATCATGACTTCAATATTAATTCTCTATTGATTCAAGCATACCTTGATAAACACCCCATACTTAGTATTATGATTGATAACAATGAAATTAAAAATATTTTCACCATGGCATTAATTATTCATTTGGTTTATACTCATCATGATTTACACCCCTCTACTAGATTAGTCAAATCATTTGATAGCACGTCACAAAAGGTTCTTGGTGGGATTGATCTTACCTTTACAAGATTGTCCTACACATGTGGTTATTAATTTATTAATTATACATTATACAAGTGTCTTTGACATGTTATTGGGATGATATTCAATACACAATATTTGAAAAGTACCTTATATAGTACATGGGTGTATTAATTACATTCAATCCAATTGGGTAATTATAGTTTATGGTGTTTTATATGAGCATCCTATTGAATAAGATAAACTCATACCTAGGCAATTAATTATCAATATAGTTATGCTAATCCACCACAAAAGGGTAAGTAACAAGTAATCCCCTTTACTAGGCAACCAATACTTGAGAGACATTTACATTAGATATAGATGATGGGTTTCATGGAATCCTCATCAACCATTCACCATATTCAAATATCTAGAACACCTTAACATGTTCATACTATTGTTATTCCAAAGAAATCATAGATTACTTAGATATGGGTTCAAAGAACCCATATTACTTATATTGATACTTCACAACCTTAGAGTCTTATTATACATATGCCACGCATCACATATCCTATAGTGATAAATATTTCACTTATATATGCTCCTTGGAAGTACAACCAATTTATTACACTAGGTTATAAGTGTGAATATACCTATGATCATTCTTTGAATGAGATCATAAGTTGTTCTTATCTCTTCAAAAATAACAAAAAAATAAAAACATTCAAAATTTAAAAAAAATTGGCACATAAATGTTCTATTGGCTCCTTGGAATCTATGTGTTAGCTCCATGTTGAGGGCTAGCATATCCTTTAATCTTACATACACATATATAGGCATACATAGATACATGATACACTCCTATTTTATATGTTGGAATTTCCTTCTACCCATGTCATATGGACATTTATGGCATATACTTATTTGATATTGATACACACATGTTATATGATCAATAATAATTCTACACTATCATGTTTGAGCTTATATATATACTTACACATGCCTATTATTCATGATTATATCTTACACATGGTACTTGATATGTTATGTACTTGACATTTTTTATAACAAGTTTAATCCATGGGCCACTATGACTTGTTTATGTTGGTTGATTATGATTTTACTTTATATACTTCCTTAAGTGTTTTACATTGATATTATCTTGCTTACTAAAACATTTGAATATTATCCATTGTATGAAACCCATGTGCCTATGTTTACCTTCTTATATATTTGAATATGTTATTTCTTCTTGTATAGGCACTTGAATATGTCATTACTTTGTATACATTTGAATAAGCCATGTACATTCTTTTTTATATGATTTAAAAATGCCCCTTATTTGTAGTCTCCTTGGACCATTGTATTTTGACTTTATTTTAAATGCTCTTGTGTTTGTGACTTTTTACTTGTTGAGTTTGTAATGTTACTATCTAGACATTGTCATGATATTTATAATTAGTATTAGGCCTACATGTGACCACATTGGTTCTTTGTGCTTCAATGATACATTTACCTAGACATGTTTCCTTCTATAAGTTATATGGTTATAGATTTATAGTTGTATTAATATTTTTAAGTTAGGTAGATTATAGGTACAATTTTTACCTCACCTAAAATGGGGGAAATATTAGTGGGGAAATGATTGGGAAACAAGTTATCCACACTTTGCATAGTTCTTAGATTCAATGGGGTCATATCATGTGGACATGGCTTTCACATATCCATAGTTTTTAGATTAAAATATGGGAATGTTTTGAAGGCGTGTAATCCACATTTATTTATTATTAATTACTTATACAAGTTAAAAAATTTAGTGGGGCATGTTATATGGGCATGGATTCCACACATTTACAGTTTCCATATTATGGTGCTTATATCGATTCATAAATTCCATGGGGGAACGTTTTTAAAGATTTCCTCAACATTGGTACTTATATAAATTTTATATTTCTCCATATATAGTGGGGGCATGATTTGGAAGCATGCCCTCCACACTTACATAGTTATATGAATTGGCTAAAGCACATATTTATATGATTCAGGTTCATAGTTATAGTAGAATTATATACATGGTACCATTGTTATACATATTTTAAACATGATACATATCGAAGGTGAATATTCTATATAACATGTTCTTAATATTTAAAAATTCAAATCAATTTCAAATTCCAAAATTATTACACGTATTGATACCCCATGGACTTTTACAAACTTTAGCAAGCCAATTTACTATAATAGTTGGTTCACCTTTTGGTATGGTTAAAATGATTAAATATATCAATATTACCAAGTTTTTAGGTTTTAATTTATCATCCAAATATCGCCATGTTATAAGTATCATTGGGTTGCATAATTGAGCTAATCTCAACTACCAAGTGGCAACTCACTTTTTCTCCAAAGTTGAATTCTGGTTTCTTTCAATCTCTCTCTATCTCTTTGGATAAATTAAATTTAAATATTTATATATATTTATCCTATTCTTGGTTTAAAATACTTAAAATTATACATCTTTTGAAAAAATAACTTGTTTGTAGGTAAGTTACATTGACACACGGGTGTACTCCTAAACCTTGCTCTTTCAATTTTGATTAATTTTAAGTATTTTTAACCTAGATTATATGCACTAATTTTACACTATAAAATGATCTTGGTTACAAGTAAATCACTCAAATTCAACTCTATCCAATCACTAAATTTAATTCAATAAAAGACAAGGTGTGCATCCACAACTAAGTACTTATTCCTTTATTTTAAATTAGCAATTTCATTACTAGATTAAAAGGGGGGAAATGTAGATGATATTTTTTGATTATGTATTAATTCATTATTGTACAATTGGAAAAATTATTCCTTGGTTATTATTTTTATTTCTATATATGCCTTTCTTCCTCAAGCCTTGCATCTATTCTATCTTGTGCCCCTTGGCCTACTTCTTAGTCTGACTAGCCTTATATTGATGACAGAGACTCCTATCTTACAAATAATGCTTAAAATGTACTTATATTACACCTCTAAAAGTTCTAATAATCTACCTATAATATTTCTCCATGGACACTAACATCTAGATTATACAGTAGCATATACATTATTTTCCTACCCTAACACAAGTGTCCAATGTCCTAAATTCATCCTATTTACAAATGAAACATATTACAATAGTCAACCTAAATGGGTTATCTTCTGATAGGATTTACATAAACACAATATCAACCCTCATATATTACACATTTATAAATTACCAAAGGGACCAAGGCAATTATAAGGAAGCACTCTATCAAGCACTTAATTGATAAAATCCTCCCTATTTCTACACTAGTAATAGGTACAAAACATCTATAGGTCTGAAGTACTAAAGGAGAAGTAATAAGGTCATATTTGTAAAGTTATAATATAAGTTACTATTTTACTTTCTTTACACATTACATGATTCACACATAAGCCAACATGAAGGAGATAACTACATGTGTATGAGGCTCTCTTTTATAATATTGGATATGTAGGTAGTACCCTTTGACAATGGGGTAATTATAGGTCATATCAACACCATGTACCCACTAACCCATTTTCCCCAAGGTCACATTGAAGATGTAACTCTAAGGTTTTTAAATTTAAATATGAGTGATATTCCATGACCTATATCTAAATTCAATAGAGTGAATCCAACAAAAACCCAAGAGCATCCAGGTGGTCACATCATGTTTCACCAGATATTTTGTATAAGAGACTAGAATTGATAACATACAGTAACATCAATGCAACTATATAGGGATAATGAAACTATTTAGAGAGATAGAGACACTAAATTTATAATCTAAAAACTATTATATAACTATCATATTATGTTAATTCAACATATTATATATCTATCACTATTTTAGCATTAGAACAAGCCAAGTACATCATTCTTTGTTATTTACATATCTAGCATAGTTGTGCTTTCCATTTATAACTTATCTCAGTTAATAAATTTATCATATATTACATCTAAGTTTAACACATTAATTACCCTACTATAAATATAATATTCACCCTTATGTCTTATCATTTATATATCCTTAAAACTATCTATCCAATTAGGATTTGTATCCAAATTAGGGTTAAGCTATATTTCTCTTGAAGCTTATACTAGTTTTTGGCAGAGAGTTTTACTTCTACTAATTTTGCATGTTGTTCCTACTCTTTAGGGATTATTGGCTTACTCAAAGCCTTAAAATCCTCAATGAGGTCAAATTAAAACTACCAAGTTTCATTAATATCATCTTGAGGCTCCAAAACTCTACTAAGATCCTCATAAGGCTTTAAAATATTTGGTGGAATAGAGTCCTCTTAAAGTATCCAATAGTCACCCAATCTTGCATCTTCTATATGATCATATGGATCAAGTACATAGTGATAATTTTCCCACTCATCAAGTAAGATATTTGGAACCTCCTTTCAAGGTGTGGTAGTTTTAACAAGGACAACATTCTCCTCTTGATCATACATGGTGTAATTCTTGTGGACAAGACTAGGAGAAGTTCCTAGAAATGGTCTTAACTTTGATGGTTAGTTTGGTACCATACCTAGTCCTAAGAAATATGTCTAACCAATAATAGGATATATACCCACCCATATTTTTAGTGAATTCCTTTCAAATACAAATATAAAAATAGGGGTGAGGTATATAACTAAAACATATTTGGAGATGGATAGGTTTGGGTAAGCATGAAGTGTAATATTGAGGTTCTTGATGATGCCAAATATTTTAAAAGTTGTATCATCAAGTTAGAAAACCCCTTTTGTGATTGGATTGTATTCAATTCCTAATATATCAACTACTTTCTTAGTAATATTTATATTACTTTCCCCTAAATCTATCATTTTGTTGTGTATAATATGCTTTCCAATGATGAGGGAAATATAAAATGGAAGTGGTTTGTTTACCTTGCATTTTTATCATTTGGCTAACACAAAATGTTAGGAAAAAATGATGTAATATTTATTAATTCTATGAAGATGAAATTTATTTAAGGCTTATTGTAGTAAATTCCTTTTATAAGGAATAAAAAGAGTCTCCCACATGGTCACATTCATATTTTTATTCTTCATTTGTTTTTTATGTTGAAAGGGATTTATCCTCCTTTTAAATAAAAATTTGGTACAACATCTTCTATTTTATATTGTGTGATTTGAAGCTGAGGGTTTTTTTAGACAACTTGATTTGATTATAATTGAGTTACCCTAATAACTAACTTATCCTTAGTAGCTTCATGAGGAACTTGGGAGGTGGGATCTTGACTAGCTAGAAGAGATGACTCTCCTTTCATTACTCTTTTCTTATACCTTATGTTATAATCAATTAGGTTGTTTCCCTTATTTACCACCTTATTTTGAATCATACTATATAATTCATTATCTTCCCAATTCAAGAGGATAGACTCACTTGCACTTGTGATTGTTTATGCACCTCCTCTCTTTATGAAGTTGATTCACTTGGTTTCCCTTGATACAGTGACACATGTTGGACCATTAAGTCTTGAATGATAACTCCATTTGGACACATGGTTTGGTTGTGAGGTTATTTACATGGAAATCACTACTCATAATCTTGAACCAAGTTATTTTATATAGGTACAATGGCTTTTGAAGTATTGGAAGCATTAGAATTTTTACTATTAAAAGGATTAACATGTGTAATTTAGCATTGAATTTGTACATTGACTTGATAAGGATTCATATTAGCATGGTATGGCTAATTAAAATGTTGATATGGTCTGCTATATTGAGTTTTATATTGTCTTTTAAAGGCCACTAATTCATTACCAAATCTTTGAAATAATTCCTTAACTTCATGAAGCTCATTAGGATGGGTAACAGGTATTGTTGGTTGGTTTTCTATAGTAATGGGTGCCAAAGTAGGTTAGAATAAGTGGAGGTTCAGGAAATAAGGGAATTAGAGGTCTAGGGGCTATCTTTCCTACTTGAATTAGGCTAATTTCAGCCCTTATAGTAATGTCATATGTAGTTAGTAGTACAATACCTCTCATGGACTGAATTATGACAACAAAGTCACTATTTAAAGACCTCAAGTACTACAAGAATGTAGTATTTAGATTAGGTTTGAATAAAGGTGCTATTATATCACAAGTATTTTGGAAATTAAATTTTAAGTCCACCATATATTCATGAGGAGCTCTCTTGATGGTAGTAAGTTGTTCCATCAGAGAAATATGATCACTCTTATCTTCTATTTTAATCTTTTAGGACTTAGTGTATGTAAATCCTATGTTTTTTAAAGAGATGAGTAGAGTAAATCAAGGAAATAATATTCAATAAATAAATCCACTAATTTATTACATAATTAACTAGCTTTGAGTTTTATAAAAATAGTAATAAATAGTGCAAGTAGTGACTTAGATAGAAAACACTTGATATAGATGATTTTGGTAATAGAAACCGACATGGAATTTGGTCTAAGTGTGCTAAACTAGATCTCAATGTTAGAACCCCTCCTAGATAGTAACACCACAATTGGACATTTGTGTCATTATTGGAAAATTGGTGTCAGTACCTTGATATTGGTGGTAGTGTCTAATGTATAGGACTATCCTAAGTTTCTAGGTGCACCTATGCCTAGATCTTTGGGGTGTGTTCCTATGTGCTTATGCAAGTGATAAAATATTTTTAGGTTGAAATTATGAGGTTCTAGTTTTTATAAGATATTCATTTGTGAAAATATATGGAAAAATACACTAGCACCATTTGGGGGCACTAGAACTATGTGGCACTAGTTTCCTTATTATCGCATTAGTGTCTAGCTAGTAGAAAATTGGGCAAAAAGTGATAGGATTGGGAAATGAGGGTCTAGGACTACTTTGGAGCTGAATAGGGATGCTTTTGGCCTATATGAAGGCTAAATAAGTGTGACAATAGGATTTAAGATAGTTCTATGGATAATCTAGGGATAGGTAGTCTCAATTAACACTTTTGAAACTTAAATCCCACTTTTGGGTGATTAAATCCCCCCCTTTATTATAAAAATATAAAAAATTTAAATGACTAAGATAAAGGTAAAAAAACATACTTAGACTTACCTAGGAGGTGTAGCTCGTGAAGTTGGGTCTGAGTATGTGAAACATGCTCTATTCCATGTCCTATAAGTGAAACATGCATAAATTATTCCTTACATAAGAAATATAAAAATCAAAACACTAAATTAAGTAAAGAAGTCAAACTAAATAAAACTAAGTAAAGAGATGGGAAAGAGGAAAGAAATGAATACATGTCATTGGGTACGTAAACCAATGAATAAACCTAGTGATAACCTATGTGTATGCATGTATATAATGATCAATAAGTGAATATATTTGAATGAGATGATCACTTACTTAATCATCATGTGTGGATGGTCCAATAACTCAATCTAGTTTTGAATCCATCATTGCCCACCCCTACTTGGTGGATCATGACCTATTAATAGCTTAGATTGGATTGATAATGTGTCCAACCCTCTCATGTAGGTAGCTCAAGAACTCAATTAGGCTATGAGTCTGTAAATTCCCACCCATGTGTAGTAAATGAATCCATAACTAAACTACATGAAGTAATTTAAATGTCTATCTAGGTCTATATAACTATGTATGTTGACTCTATGACCACTTGAGTACATTAAGTGACTCTAAGCCACTCGAGAAGGCCAAACACTATAGATAGAGTAAGGCATGAAACTAGTGCACAACCTAGAATATGATGTTGGGTGTATATAATATAGATAATGACATGGAATTTTTCATTCCATCTAATCAATTGGTGTGTGAGTATACAAAAATAATGTGCTGCACACATGCCACCAAATATGATATGAGTATATGGATTCTAGAATGAGTTGTAATGAACTATATCCAGGTATCTAAATTGAATATGGGAATGGTCATGCCATGCATGATTCACCTAATCTAAGTAAATTTATATGAATCTGAGATTAACTATTATGATTCTAATCAAAACTAAGTAAACTAGTAAATTTGTAATTGATTTTATGCAAACATGTACTATACATATTATACTTTTCTAGTCAATCTAAGTTTTTATGAAATTGAGGATACTAGAAAATAGTGACATGTCTTAGATAGTATAACCATTTTTTAAAATTTGGTGCTAATGTCTTAATTTGTGCACTAGTGTACTTCTGGTCTAATTTTTATGTAACTATACTGCTTTTTAGGTCACTATTTTTCCACTATGTTTACATATGTCTATTTTTTTTAACTGAGCCTATGTGATAAAAATGTATTATAAGTGAAATATAAGATATTTATATTTATGAAAAACCCATGTAAATTCCCCCTCTTTTTATTAGAGTTAACTAACCTCTACAATAAATATCCTTAAAATAAAAAGCTCTATAAAATGTGCGTTAGCTAGAGCATTTATGATAACTGTGTAATAATCTATTATAATGTGCATGTATAAAATTGGAATGTAAGATAAGCTAAGAATAATTATGTAGTTTAAGATGTATCTCATTTATAACATTCACAAGGGTGGAAATATAGATGTAACAATGTATGTAACAAGAAATTTGAGTAAAATTGGGTAGCTACCTAAGGCAGTGGGGCATGATGTCCATCATGGCACCCAAGTAGGAAGGGAAGATGCATGAGGTCCCTCATGGAATCAAAAATTGGTGTGTGTAAAAAGAAAATATAAGTTTTATATCTATAATACATACAAAAAAGCATACATACAAAACACATGAGGCACAAAAACTAGGCCTAGCAGCCATAATACAAGGGACATGGGCACATGTCAGTAAATATGAGAAAAAAAAGACATACAAGGACATGTTCAAATGTCCACATATATAAGCAACAAGAAAGTTAGCTTAGATACACATATAAGGACATGCTCAAATGTTTGTATACATAATCAAGAAATCACACACAAGGACATTATCACATGTCCAAAGTATACATACTAAGGGAGAATGTGTCACATATTGAGAATGTGTTAAGTGAAGACCCACATATCATTTTATATGCCCCCAATGGGTAGATACTAGCAAGTTTGGATTGGTGTAGTGTAATTGAGTCCTATAAGCAATATGCAAGAACCTAACAAAAACAATTGAAACATGTAAGTATGATAAAACTGACTATACTAAGATAGCTAGCAAATGTAGTGTCTAGTAAATATAAGAAATGTAAAGATAACAATGCATATAATCTAGAATTTTGTATTTTCTAAGTACATTATATTATTTTTGTATTTTATTGAAATAATCTATGTACAAAAAACATTAAAATGAACTATGTACAAGGATCAAGAGAGGGAAATTATGTACAAGAAGACAGAAATAATACTAACTGATGAGTCTCATGGGAGACTCACTATCATTGTGACCTATGTGAAAGGGAAATTGCAGTGTCATAATCTATTACATTGAGTGATCTATATTTGTATCTACCTATGTAGTGGTGCTAGGAATCTATGACATTGATTGTGGTGTCCTATAAAATGTAGGGGTCTTAATAACCCATATGGTATAAGAAGTTATAGGTGGCATAGGTTAACTATTTTGAGAACCCTAAGAACTCAATAATATATATCTTGGTATAAAGTGAGTAGAGGGAGGCCCTCTAAAATATGAAACATATTTTTGACATAGAGGTCTCCATGGGAGAGTTGACATACATGTCAATATTGTAGGAGTAGACCTTATAGACACCTAAAATTGGCCACCAATGGCTTCATATCTAACTTTAGACCAATTATTACCAACTTTTTCACATCTAGCCTAAGAATTTCTAAACATCTTGAATTTGGCTTCATAACCATGTAAATAAATCAAGTTGGACCATAAATTAATTGAATTGGGTAAATGCACATTGAATTAATTTAAAAAATCAAACAAATGTTCAAAAGCCTAACAAAGATTAATTAAGATCAAATATTAATTAAAGCATAATTGAATTCACCATTGAGAAAATTAATCAATTATTGAAAAGGAAAATTCAAATATCAAGAGCATCTTAAAAGCTAATCATTGCCTTTTTTGAGTTATACAAATGCCAAATATCTCAAATCACACCTATTCATGCTAATCATGTTGTTTTGGACACCTTTTAACCCTACTAGGGTTAGCTAAGCCAACCAAGGTTAGGATTTAATGCATGCCAAATTGATTTCAAAGCCTATAAAACTAAGCATGTAGCTCTTCATTTGGAGATCTTAAAACATAATAGAGTAGTAATATTGGATTTGTTTCATGAAGCAAATGCATAGTGCTATAATGATAAAATCAAGCCAAGAATGAACATGGTTTCAAGAGGAGGTGGAGATAGCCAATCTCCATTGATGAAGACCTTTTGATCATAATCCAATCAAGACAATGAAGAAATCCTTTGGACCAATCAAGGAAGGTAAGGAAAGTTGTCATTTCTTTGCATTTTAGTTATGTCTTAATTTGGTTGATTCACTAAAATCCCCCCATGATCTAGGCCTAGAGATGTTATCTTGATTAGTGTGTTTATTTCATTATTTTTAGAACTAACACCATACTAACCTCATCTCTTGAGTCAAATTCCTAGATCATAGATGGCACACCTAGTGGGATCCAACACATACCACATAATACGAAGATCATTATGCAGCTTTTAAATATTCATTTGGATGCTTGAAGCTTTCTAAAATTGATTTTATAACCTTGTTTTGGTTGTATTTCATTGTGGTTAAATTCTTGGGTTTACACAGTGACTGTCGATTATCAGGTGTAACTACCAATGGTTAGGACCTAACCACTGATGTTTCTTCCCAACCACCAAGGATTATGTGTGACCATTGATGGTTAGGTTTCAAGGGAGAAATGTCCATAAATATTGCATTTTGATTCTTTTAGTCATTTCATTCCTTGATTTATCATTTTCAAGATCATTTACATCCATTAACTAGACTTAACCTTGTAAGTTTTTATCAAATTTGAACTAATCATTGACTAATATAACTTGCTTCTCATTTATGGTTTTGCCTTTGGGTTCATAGGTCTTTAATGATGGTTTTTATTGACTAGTGATGATTCTATCCAGTCATTAATGGTGATCTATTAAATGATTAGTGATATTTGCCTTAAAACATTGATGGTTATCTATGACTACCAAAAGTCATTATGGTAAATTAAATCCAAACCTAAGAGATAAATTTCAAACCTCATTTACCCAATCAAGAAAGTGTTCTAAGTAAGGGGTTATAACATAACATTTTCAAGTTGAAGGGTTGGTTTGAAGACAAAATTGCATGTTTTTAACTAATCACACATTTCAATTTGGATTCTAAAATTAGCTTAGTCCAATCATGCACATTTAAATTTAGGTTTAAAATGAACATGTTTAATCTTGCACATTTAGATATTGGTGCTTAAAAAGAATATAAGATTGGTTAAGTCTTAGAAACATTTCATTTTTAGTGCATAAAATGAATCCTAAGTCTTGAACATTTCCAATTGGTGCTTTAAAACAAACCTAAGACAAATATTGAACACTTTAAATTTGAGCTTAAAATGAACCTAAATGGTTTTACTTTATTTGGTTTTGTGTAATTATTTCCATTTTCACACTTAAAACAAGGGGCATAGTAATAAACAAATGATCACATTCAAATTTGGTGCCTAAAAATCAAACATCACTCAAAAATTGTTTTCAAATTGTTTATTGTTTGTTATTTTTGCAAAACAAATATTGCATGTATGCTCTCCCCCCATCCCCTATAGGGAACTTATGGGATCAAAAGTGTTTTTCCATTACATTTTAGTGTGTAGTCCAAGACATAGAAAGAATGTTACCTACACTCTCCCCAAAACTTGTATAGTATTTGTAGAAACCTAAATCTGGCCATCAATAACCTCCAATGACACTTTTGACCAATTTCCATGAAAATGCACAATTTGGCCTAAAAACACTAAAACACATGATTATGCAAAGTTATGATGCAAAATTTATTACAAAACTTCATGAAACTAGTGTTACCATGCCAAATTGATTTCAAGCCAAGTCAAGCCACAAGCCAAAGGTTCCAAGGAGAGATGGAGGTAGACAATATTGTATTCCCAAGGACTTTATGAGCACAAAAATGAGCAAGCCACTACTACAAAGGCATTTGGAGTATCCAAGGAAGGTAAAGGAATTCTTGTGTTTTTCCTTACTTTTTAGTTGTGTTTGTCATTTGTTTTTATTACTAATCTCACCCTAGTAACTAGGCATGAAGGTGTTAGCTTAGTGTGTTCTTTGTCAATTTGTTTTATGCATTTTGTCACTAATACCATACTAATCTCCTCTTCTTAGTCAAATTCCTAGTTCACATAATGACATGCTTGGTGGGACTAGATGCATCCCACACATGAAAAAGATCATTATTAAACTTTAAAATATTCATTTGGATCATTAAAAATCTTGCAATTTGATTTTATAACTTTGTTTTGCCATTTTTATTTGTCACAGGTTTACATAGTAACCATCGTCAGTAAAACTATCATCGATTGGCATAGCCATCATCGATGACTATTGGTATAACTAATGTTGGTTAGATAAAGATCATCAGTTAATAAGTGTAACCATCATCAGTTACACAAATGATGTTAGTTACTATGTTTTTCTTAAAAACATAAACCTAAGAGCTAATAGGCCATTTTAAAATGCTTGGTTTAGGGTCATATAGACTCCATTTTGGATGATTTTTTTTAAAACCACTTATTTTCTCCTAAATTTTTATAATTTGACATTAGTTTATCTTAAATTTTAATATTTTTTTCACAAAATTTTGAAAATCAATTTAAAATGTTTCTAATCTAACATATTTGCTTTTGGTATGATGCCTTAAGGGTAGACAGGTAACTAGCAGACATGGAAATTGTTAAAACATGATATTAAAAAATCTTTGGCATGAATTTAAAATGAACTATGAACATTATTTTGGTGATTAACATAACATTTAGGTGCTTAAGTAAGATTTTAGAATTATTTTTCAAAGTTCACAATCTTAAGACCAAGGGGTCAAATGAACACCACCAAATCTTTCATTTGGGTTCTAAAATTGAACACACTTGTCATTTTTGTCTTCAATAGTTGTTTGATCTAATTTTGTTTAGCAAAGAGAGGGGTGTTTCATGTATGTTATTCCATTTTTCCCCTTTAGGGAACCCTTGGAATCAAAAGTGTCATTGCTATTGCAAATATCCTAGTCCAAGGCTTAGGAAGAATGTTGTCTAAAGCACTCCACAAAAACTCATAAAAGTTTGGGTGACCTTGAAAATGACCCTAAAGTATTTCTCTTTTAGTCTTTTATTTAATGTAAACTTGGCTTGTGAGGGGGATTTCATTACCTCCCATAAGTTCTTTAGGTAAGCTTTGACCCAAGGTTTCATCTCCCAGCATTGGATTCACTTACTCCTTTTGAGTTTTGTATGAGATGTATTTACATTTGTACATCATACTATACTAAGTGAACAATAAGATGTAGTGGTTGTAAAAAGGACTAGACCTTTTTTTAACTAGCCAATGCCACTATCACCCAATTTTCATACTTGTATTTTGCATTATTTGATGTGAAAGTCATTATGTAATTGATTCCCCTAGAAACATTAAAAAGCTTACTAGTTTAGTCAACCCAACATTGCCATACCCTTGTTAGGATTTAGATGATTATACTTAGTGTATTTTGGTCATTTGTCTTACTTGGTGTTTTTGAGACTAAAACTTGTTTGTTTATGTATAAACCATGTCCAAACCACTTTATTTATATGTCACTCATTTTTTTAAAGAGGCGTTATGCTGGCCATTTTACACCACACTTGTGCCTTGAATTTGTTTTGCTAAACTTTTTTGTGTGTGTATGTCATTTGAGTTGAGAAGGGTAGTTTTATGCTACCCAAAACATGTTAAAACCATTTTGCCTTTATGTCTTTTGAAGTATAACATAGATCACATCATTCAAGCATGCTTACGCCATTATGCTACTCAAATTTGTTTCAAGACTTATTTCACTTTGTATCATAAATCATTATTTCAAATAATGTCATGTATACCATTTAGACCTTTGTCTTGTGTCATCACACTATCTAATCTTATCAAGCTTATTTGGTCAAATCATAGTTTTCAACATTGAGTTTTCAATTACCATAAGGATTGATTTTTGTTTAGGCCTTAATTCATGGATTTGATGCATATATATTTCTCTTTTGGTTTGCATAACTTCAAATAATTGATTGCCCAAATTTCAAAACTATTGATGGTCTATTTGTTCAATACCTATCCTTATCATTATTTGTGCCTTGATTTGGGAAAACATAGTCTTTCTTAAAAATCCTTTTACCTCATGACTTATGACAATTGATCATGTTTATGTTTGATTTCATGTGCCAAGTTTATGTCAAAGTTATTTTCAAACTTGTTAGATTAAATCAAATCACATCAGCCTTTGTTTCAAGTCTAGCTTTTGATGCAATTTGGCTAAAAGTCTTAGCATATTCCTATCTATTTGAGCCTAGATTTTGACTATGTGTTTGGAAAAAATACCTAGTAACTCAAATTTTCCCTTTCCTAGTTTAGACCTTATTTAGAACACTTTGACCTAGACCTTTGACATGCCATTTTTTATTTAGACACTTGACCTTTTATGTGTATGACATTTGACATTAGACATTTAATGTCAAGCTATTTTATGTCAAGTCTTAGAAAAAATTATTTTGGATATACATGTCCAATTTCAAACCACATTGGAGATAAAACTCCACCTTTTGACCAAGTTAGACCAAGCTTGAACCATTTATCCTTTAGACATAGTTTTTAGAGTTCGTAGAACTCTAAGCCTTTTTGTTTCAAAGCTTTCATCATTTACGCGGATATGTTTAGATACACTTATGGTGGAGTCATGTATAATCCAAATTATGATAGAATGGACACATAAAATACCACTATGAACCTCTATAGAGAAAGATTTTCTAAGGAGTTTTATTATTCTCCCTACAATACTCCATATAGGGAAAATAGTCAAAATCCATAAAATCCAAATTAAGACCTTAATTGGCATGAAGAGGCTTATGATGAGGAATTTGAAGACCTAACTATAGATAATATTATTTGTGATATGGATCCATACCATCTTTTCAATAATCTGTACATGAAACATAGTCAAGAACCAGCTTATGAGCCAACTTATGACTAGGATGATATGATTTATCAAGAGGACTTGGATGCTTTGGCTTGTGCAAGAAATCAAGTTCCATGACATCCTTTTTTTATTGGATCATTGGTTATCCCTAACCTTCCTTTGGTTTATACGAGCTATCAAGCTCTACAATATCCAAGGAATACCATTATCATTCTAGGACCTATTCCTTTGTCTTGTGTGGGCAATCAAGCCACATAATGACCTATCATTACCATTTCAAGACATCATCCTTTGGGTCATGTGAGAAATCATGCTCCCCAAGGCCCTACCATTATCCAATCATAGACCATTCCTCATTTAGTGCTAATCCCATCCAAACCTCAACCAATCTAATCCTTTAAAGACCAAGCTATGTTTAAAACTAGTATTTTCCAACTCATTACAAACCAAAGCCTAGATAACCAACCAATCCAAGATGTTTTTGTTTAACCAACCACTTTTGATAAGTCAGCATGTGATGAATCACCTATTGATCCTATACTAGTTTTCAAGGAGTCTCACACTGATGAGCCAATCTTTGTCAAGCCACTTTTTAATGATTATAATTTCCTTTGGGAAAATCATTACCTCAAATATGTGCCTATTTTTCAAGATCCTCCTATTGAAAATGTAATCTTTGAGGAGTTATCTCTTGACCTTTTTCCCACCCTATAAGAGTCCCACTCTGACAAACTATTTTTTGTGGAGCCCATTATGCCATCACTGGCCATTACTTGTCCAAAACCAAATATTTAACAAGACATCATTATAATAGAGTACCCATCAGATGAAGAATCAAAGTTAGAGTCAGGTTATATTCTTAAACTGACATCAAATTTACCATCAAAATTTGAATCAACATTACTCTCAACATTAGATTTAGAGTCCCTTGAGTTAGAATTAGATTCAAAAGATGAATAGGTTCATAGCTATTACAACATTGGTTATGCATGCCTTATAGATCAATTTGAATACATTTGTGATTTGTATACAATTTTTGAGGATGATTACTTCAGCTTCAACATATGTTATCCTAGTATCTTCTATGAGGATTGTGAATCCTCTCCCTATTCCATTACCATTCCATAGGCCATTACCATCAACCAAAATAGCCATATCATTGACATTCCATCTCCCATAAATTTCAATTGGGATCAATAGAATAAAACTTTGTTGAACTACATCCATGGTGACATAGCAGTTGAAGAAGAGCAAGGAGGCCAATACCACATTCATGTAGCAAAAGAGAACTCTCTTAGTAAAACCTTTTTAGAGGTTCTAGGGGACAATCAAAGTTAGAACTCAACATATTTTAGTGAAACTTTTTTGGAAGTGCTAAAAGACAATCAAAGTCAAAAGTCAACATTATTTAGTGAAAACTTATCAAAGGTGATATGGGAGAATCAAGAAAACTTCATTGGTGAAAACCTCTTTTAGGCACCAATAACTAAGCACAAAATTTCTTCACTACTTGATGAAGACAAAATCAAAGATAAAATGAAAACATATTCCAATCTATAGACTAATCATATGGTAGCTACTCTTAAGATCAAACAATAGAAAAATATACTGGTCTTATCAAGATAACAAGTCTTCAACCCCACCATAACTAAAGCTATGTTAAATCTAGTATCAACAATATTACATGTGACTGAAAGTCCCAATCTTCATTTGTTTCCCAAAAATTCCAAATTCCATTGCCATTTACCATTCTATTTCACAATCAAACCTACCATCTATTATTTGTCCTTGTTTACCATCTATGGCTACACTTTCCTTTGAAAATGCAACAAAGATACCTTATCATGACATTTAAAGGAATAAAAAAAATTGACCAATGAGAATCATAAAAGCATTCTTGACAACTAAATTTGCATCAAGTTCTTGATAGAGTAGCTATTTAGATGAGGTTTGGGCTAGTGATTAACATCATCAAGTATTTTATTTGTATCATTTGTTGATTAGGAGGTGCATCTCCCCTCAATAGGAATAATAGAATCAAAAACCATACCCAGGCTAGAACCACACATGTACCATATTATTTCACATTACCATGCCATTACATTTATTACATATGCCTATTTTACATTATCATCAACCCATCCATTCACTCCATCACTTGGGGGTAACCCTCTTACCATTTTATCCATCCTATCATTCCATTCCTATCTAGACGACAACCTATTTTTAGTCATCCTACCCAATCCTATTCTAATCTTGGTTCCTTTGGTTCTTCCTACACTTTTTATGAGAGGATTCCAATCAGGTTTCAATAATTAATTAAATCCATGTTTACATTGATAGTCTATGAAAGTAGTGTGATAGTTGATCTGGAAAGATATCTTTCATTTTCCACCCTATATCAAGCTTGTTTAAGTGAACCTAATTATAACCACCTATGGTACAATTAGTATCATTGACCTATGCCATTATATCCTAGTTATAACTACCTATGGGTAAACTAGGGGCATCACTTATTTATCATGCATTGCCATATCACCTTGTCATTACTATTTTCATTTGACTGGCCATTTGCCATATGTGAGAACTTGTTGTGACCTAGTTGGTTTTCCCATACCTTTTGTGTGGATGGAATTAATATGACTTGAGATCATTTTAGGAATATGTGGGTCATTCTCAATTCATGTTAAGGTCACCTCAGTCCCCCTTTCCATACACTTTTGCCATTTTACGAGCAACCTAAGCCAAACACGCTCATCATTTTATGAGAAAGTATCTTGTCATTATTGATCAAGTTAAGATACCTCAAAATTCTAAAAACATTAATAACATTTAAAAAATCCAAAAATGTGTGTCTTATCTAAGCCTAGTCAGTTATCCTTGATCCACCTTACTAGGGCATGGACATTATCAGGATGTTTCTTTGTTTTTAGGATTTTTGTTTGTTTATTTATTTCAAGTTGTTTGTTTGTTTATGTGATTTTTGTGAGTTTTTTTTTTGTCTTCTTGCATGCTTGTTTGATTTTAGCACTGGTGCCTCAACTCAATCTATATGTGTTCATTGGGTGATTCAATGAGCACATTATTCTTGAGTCTATCCATATTCATCCATTAACATTTTCATCATGTTTTTTATCATTGATGAATTGTTTTTGAGTGTTTATTAGATCAAGAGTTAGTCCTTATAAATATTTTGGCCAATTCTTCATGGTGTTCTATCATGATGCCTACCATCACATGCTATAATAAAAATTAGCTTCAAGAAGGTTTACAATTAATGGAACTAAAAAAATTTCTCCTTGAAACCTTGGAAAATCCTCTCACCCACCTTTATCAATATAACTCATTTGACCATTCTAGTTGTATCATTGTTAATCAGGATGAGCATTTCCTCATTAACAAGTATAATTGAATCATTCATATTGATCAATCTTATTCTTCTATATATCTCTTTCATCACTTTTCACCTACTCATCCTTAATCTATATTCCAAGTTATATCCTTGAGTTATGTTTCTTAATCATCACTAACTGGGGCACCATCAATTTTATCCAATCCAGGTCTACTTAATGATTATAACCACCTATGGGCAAACCATTATTTTGAATTTTATTCCTGATTATAACCATCTTTGGGCAAATCAACATCCTTTTTATATCAATGCATGTAAACATTTTCTCATTTGGATTAATCTCAACCATGGGTTAATTACACCTTTCTTCTTGATTCTTTTTGAGGGACCATCCATCAACAAATGTGATGACCACTCCCTTGAGGGGGCATCATCATAGACTTCCCAAAACCATTTGGAGCATTATTATTCAACCATCATCTTCTTTTTGGCATATAGTCCATCTCTCATTATTTGAGAAGACATTGCTTTGCCTGTAGTTTTCAACATCTTCCCATATAGGGGGAAAAATATAGACACCTAAATCTGACCACTAATAACCTCCAACCAAAATTTTGACCAATTTCCACCAAAATGTACAATTTGGCCTGAAAAACTAAAACACATGATTATGTAAATTATAATTTCGAATTGATTACAAATCTTCATGAAACTAGTGTTACCATACCAAATTGATTCCAAGCCAAGCCAAGCCACAAGACAAAGGTGCCAAGGAGAGATGGAGGTAGATAAGCTTACATTGCTAAGGACTTCATGGGCATAAAACTAAGACAGCCACTACTATAAAGGAATTTGGATCATCCAAGGAAGGTGAAGGAATTATTGTGTTTTTCCTTACTTTTTAGTTGTTTTTGTCATTTTTTTTGTTACTTATCTCACCCTAGTAACTAAGCATTAAGGTGTTAGATTAGTGTATTCTATATCAATTTGTTTTGTGCATTTTTTCACTATCACCATAATAATCTCCTCTTCTTAGTTAAATTCCTATTTCACAGTATTGCGTGATCTAAAAGCAACTCTAAAGTCTTTCTACGTGTCTTTTATTTTCATGCATCTTGGCTTGTGAAGGGGATGTCGTTACCTCTCACAAGTTATTTAGTGAAGCATTGACCTAGGGCTTCATCTCTTGGTAGTGTTTCAACCCCTCTCCATGGAAAGGTATATAAGCTAGGATCACCCCACTGAGATGGTGATTTAATTAATTAAACCATCTTTGTTAATGGTAGGATAAGCTTGAGACATATGATCAATATGGACATCACACTACACTGATAAAGTGATAGATGTAGTGGTTGTGAAAAAGATAAGACCTTTTCACAAAAAACCTATAAACGTAGACTCAATTAATGTGTTACTTATCTTGTGTGCATATGTGAAAGTGTGCACACATGGGATCAATATATACAATCAAAAAATTGTAGGTTTAGTCAACCCCACTTTGCCACACCTTGATAAGATTCAAGAAGATATACTTAATTGTATTTTTATCATTTATTCTTTATTTATTGGTGTGTTAAAACTAAAACTAGTTGTTTAAACCATGTTATTAATGACTCTTGTGTTTAACATCACTCCATTATTTAAGGAGGCATTATGCCATCCATTTGACACCTTGATTTAACTTATCAAAATTTTGTGTCAAAACATTATGTGGAACTTGATTGAGATGGATAGAGTCATGTTACCCAAATCATTCCAAGTCTTGTGTCTTTGAAGTATTTGAAACATCAAGCATTGTCACATATTTTGGTAGTGATAATGTCATTATGCTACCCAAATTATTTCAAAAATAATTTTATTGTATTATCTCGTATCCAAATTATCATTTATTTCAACCAATCATTTATGCCTTATTAGATCTTTGTTTAACATAGTCACATTGTTCTAATTCACCTATCTTGTTGTCATCAAAATCCTAGTTTACCTTAGTTGAGTCTTTGATTAACTTTTACAAGTTTGGATTAAAACATTGATTTATTTCTATTTAGGCCTCAATTTTTGGAGCTAATACACAAATCTTTCTCTTTTGGGTTGTGTAAATTAGGTTAATCCATTACTCAAGTTTGAAAACTTTATTTTTTGTACCTTTGTTTGATTGAATCAGTCTATCCTCAAAGTGCCTTTTGTTTAGTGTTTTATACCAATTAGATAAAGTTTATTTTTAAAATCAAGTTCCTATTTTTTGCCAAACTATTCCAAGTTTACTAGATTAGTCATTATCATAATCCTTTGTTTCAAGCCAAGATTTTGATGTCATTTGGCCAAAAGTCCTAGCATAGCCTATTTGATCCTAGATTTTGACTATGTTTTTAGATAAAAGACTTAAAAACATTTCCTTTTCCTATTTTAGACCTATTTGGAAAATGTTTAGACATTAAAGTTTGGAATCTTATTTTTTAAGTCATTTTACCTAGCCATGTTTGTGTAAAATATTTAACATTAGACATTTGACATTATACTATTTATACCAAATCTTTGCATCAGAATATTTAGAGATATAGCTCCACCCTTGACCAAGTTAGATAGATTTGAACCCCTTTTGTCTTTTTAAACATATATTTTCAAAAAAATTATAACTCTAACCCATATTGTTGTGAAACATTTGTCATAGGTTTGTTGTGGCTCACTATACATGTAGTCAAACTATATACAATCCTAGATATGGAAATATTATCACACAAGAAGACTTTATTCATTACTCTTATGAAGATGAGGTTGTTTGAGAGATAGATTCCTATCCACCATACAAAACTCAAATAGGTGGACAAAGTTAAGATCCTTTAGCCAATTATTTAGTTAGCATGCCTCCTTACACAAATCAAGATCAAGAAAAAACAACCCAATATTTGGCTAGTGTACCTACAATTGCATAAAATGTATAACAACAACCTTATTATGGTAAAATACCATCAAACTATGAGATAGGTAATGACAATTTATAAAATCTATCATGAGGGCCTTATAACATATCTTATTAGGATAATGATTAGGCCTCTTCTAGAAACCCTAATTCCATATTACCAATACCATATCAAGATCCACGTATGTTTATCATGAAAAAAGTCCTTATATATGATCACTTAATTAAAATGTAGATAGTATACTAGACATATCGAGACCTAACACATAACTTTAATTAGATGACCATGTCAAATAGGCCTCTTATTGATTTATCCCCTTCAATGTGGTTTTAATGGAATTGATTGATAAATAAAATTAGGGTTTAGACCCATTTATGCAAAACACTTCAGTCAAAAACATGTTCAATACCCTAACCATTAAATAATTGTCTTTTGCTTATACTTAGACCAATGAGAAAAACATAGTGGATAATTTGTAAATAACATCTAATTTAGACCAAAGTGGTTTTGATGCACAAACACATAGTCAAAAATAAAATGTGCCTTTAACTAACACCATTAGTGGTTTAAAAACTTATGGAGTAGGAATTTTTACACCCCAACCTCAACCCAATACCTCTAATCCTCAAGTAACTACTTTTTCTAGAACCCAATAATAAGGATTAAGTAGTCATTCAATGATCAGTGCTGCACCACAATGGAATGTGATGAATCCTACTCCTCTCCAATAAGCAATGAGTAATATTACATAATAGTAGGCACCACCTAATTAACCCATGTAGTATAGTTATAAAATATTTCCACCTCAAGAAGGGGCAAGCCACAATTGATGTTCCACCCCACTAGGTAGTAACAAACATACCTCTTTCATCATAGACTAACATTCCAATTCAAAACCAAATGATGTCTAACCAACAATGTGTAAATATTGGTTAGTGAGAGATGTTGAATCTCTAACGTGCATCTACTTCTAAAATAATATTTATGTAACAAAGAGGTTCCAATGTTCCTCAAGTACCTAATAGGCAATAATTACCTTTTATTCAAAATGTGCCACAAGTTTAGCATAAGGGTCTTGGTTCACAAGTCCCTCTCAATCAACCAAGTATGACTAGTTGACAACATGTTCCTATTCAACCTTAGTAGGCATAATGTAGTCATATACCACCATCCCATCCATAGTATTCCCAGTTATAATATCACATAGATATAAGTTCAATTTCAACAATTTCACCCTAACTTGTGTATGCATATTCATGGTTTGTTCCCTATCCAATCCAACATACCCCAATATATGCCTCCATAATACCACAATCAAACTTATCCACTTGTGACCACTCAAACATCACCTTAGGCCAATATTCACATTAGTTTCCTCAAGCAAGAGATACAATACATTATGCAATTTCCCCATCCAAGCCAGGAAACAAGTCAAAAATTTCAATTTGGATGATGTGTGTTCTTACCCTTTCAACATGGAGTACTTGTATATACCATTTCCTATAGGGTATGAGCCACCAAGGTTTGACAAATACAAGGGGAAAAGTGACCCCAAAGCACATCTAATAGAATTCTTTTTCACATGCCAACTAGTGGCTTATAGTGACATATACCTATTTTTATTATTCCAAGAAGTCTAGCTAGACAAGCCTTAGAAGGGTTCCTAAAACTACCAAAGAATTTAGTTTCTTATTTTGATGATCTTTTAGACAAGTTCATACAACACTTCTCTTAAAATCTTGAGCACAATATTTCATTAATAGACTTGACACAAGAAAATCAAAATCCAAGTGAAAGCTTTAAAATCTATATACAATGATGTAAATCCCTTATGAGCCATTTTACCCATAATCTACTAGACAAAAAACTAGCCACTGTGTTTACCAAAAATCTAAATAGTGATATATCTTACTATCTAGAGTTTTAGTGTGCACATACATCCAAATAAATCATTGACAAAGGTTTTTTGATGAAATGAGATCTTATAAATAAAGGGATCATTAAACTAACCTCATCAAATCAGAACAATGGTTAGAATAAAAACTATAACAATGGTCAAAATCAATATTCAGTCATAGCACAAGTGTCATAACTAGCACAGGCCAATAACAATGATATACCCAAGTAATTCAATCACAACAATAATGTTGAATGTAATGGGGTTATAGAGTTATAATATGTCTAAATGGGGCAATCACCATCTACTCAACCTACATTTCCTTTCTAGGTTACTCTTAACTTATAACCTTTTCATTAGTTACAACATGCACAATAAGCATAATAACCTAAACCAGTGCCACAAATGTAGAAAATACCTCTACCTTTTCAAAATCCTCCTCTTATAAAAATAAACATGCCTACTCATAATTCTTTTACTAACATTGGAGATCCCATAGAATTAGTATTTAGTAAGCTCATAGTATCTAATTTGATTATATGGCCTGTTCTAAAAGAATAGTTTCGTGAGGGTACTAATATGCTAGAGTGGGACAAGATAGAATAATTGTATGATTTTCATAGGGTCAATGGCCATAATTTACAATGGTGTGTACAAATTAGGCATGTAATTTAGAATATGTTAAAAAATGGAAAGATCACATTGGATCATGGAGCTTCTACCTCCAATTAGAGACTTGGCATTTATCAAAGTCCTTTTCCCCAACATAAAAAACAACAATAAAAACCATAATATCAATAATAGTAGTTAGTGCAACATTAAGAAAAATAGTATTAAAAACCAAGGCTAAACTAATAGACTCAATAGAAGCAACATGAAAACCAATAATGTCAAAACAATAGACAAAACCAAAATTAGAATGGTAACAACCAATAGACCTACCATGTAGTTGCACATGACTACAATGTAATTGTAAGCCATATTGCAAGAGGTCACATTAACATCATTTCCATTAATCCTAGACCAAGTACCAATCAAATAAGATCATTGCTAATCATACCAAATCAACCAAACTATTATGTTAATCCTTCCTTCACATGGGACCACACATAGGTGAACCAACAAGTAGGGATTCCCTTGTTAGCATCCTATTTTGATAAATCATCATTAGCCCATGATCATGCACAAGTGCATTAGTAATCAAGAATTATCCTATATAGTCCCCCTCCACCATCATTTGTTATAAATAATGGTCATTTATCTAATCCTAATTGTGCAATCATAACTCAGTGATGAAGGATTACCATACCAGGATCACAACCATCTATCACTTCACCCATCATCCAATGAGCCATTATACCTCAAAATAAGACATTTACCATTATCTAAGAAAATATGTTTGACATTGTGGAACAATTAAAAAATATGCTAGCAATAATCTCCATTTTAGATTTGTTGCATACATCTATTATCCATAAAAACATCTTGATATAGTTACTTGGTCAATCCATAGTTATAATTACATATATCTTGATAAATTTCAAGCTTTGGTTGGACATCTAGCTCTAACACAACAAGAAACCTTCAACCAAAGTGATATGCCATCCTTTTGTCAACTACATAATAATACATTATACATCTAAATTTACATAAAAAGGCACAAAGTGAAACATGCCCTCATAGATAATGGATTGGGTTTGAATATATTGTCTCTAAAGCTTATCAAGATTCTCAGATATACCTCAACAAATATCCAAATATAAATAATCACCATCAAAGCCTAAGTCAATGAATAATGAGAAACACAAGGTACCATTAGCCTACCATTTATCATTGGGACCTTGACCTATGATACACTTTTCCATGTGTTATATCTCAATTTATCATACAATATGATTTTGTGTAGACCTTGGTTATACGAGATTCATGCAGTCCCATTGACATTGTATCAATGTATTAAGTTCTCTCATTCAGTGATGTATTTTAGTATTCCAAGAGATTTACATCCATATGAGCATTGCAAACATATCGAGGTAGAGTTTAAGAGATATAATTACTATTTCATCATGAATCGAATATCCAAGTAAGATAAAGGAAAATCAATACTTATTGACTTACAAGAGGATAACTACATTGACTATAATACCCTTGATTTGCTTTCCCACATGCCACCTCCTAAAGTGTCCAATCACTATTCCATCTTAGCTAATGGCTTATGAGAGTATTTGATGCATGACACCTTTCACATTGCAAAAATTCCATGGAACCCAAAATCCTTTGGAAGACCAAATCAAAATCAATTCATATGGAATGGAAAAGAAAGGGTAAAGGCCATCAACATAGTTCAACACCCATCACATTCATACCAGCCTCTAGACAAGGAAATGATGCTCTCAAAGGTGATGAATCATGGTTATACAATGACAAGTTAATTGATTGTTATAAAAAATCCAAGTATCCCATTCCTAAACGGATGATGGAGAATCAAGACTATGAAAGAAGAGGTCTCAGGCAAAATCAAGAGGGAAAAATTGAGCCAATTTATATGACTAAGTACAAAGGAACCTATGGACTTGGATATAAACTACCTGGGGGTGACCCCATGTATCTTATTTGAGTTCCATATCCAATGACTAGTGATGATGATGCCAACAAAAAATCAGAGTCTGATCATATCCAATTTGATGACTTAGCTCAAACCAACCTATCTGACCATAATTTCATTTATACCCTTTAACTAGTCATTCATCATAACCCATTACCATTGTATTATCCCAAATTAATAGAGTGGGACAAAGAAGAATTCTACATGTTAATTAATGAGTTTTAGAATGATGAAGCTTTCTATGATTTTCTAGGCCTTAGGGATAATGTTCTATAAGGAGATTATAAATTAGGATTCTCAATAAAATTGAATCTTGAATCCTATTTTGGAGAATGGGTGAACACCCTTAGCCAAAATCAAATAAGAAAAACATTAAGGTCCCAAAGTGAAAACCTCTTTGAGGTGCTTTCAAATGAAGGAACAAGTAAAGATAAAGTTTAATCTAGTGGTGAAAACCTATTTCAGGCACCACTAGATGGGGGTGTTCAGCCTTCAAATTTAGACTAAAAGCCCAATAATGATGAGCTTGTCTATAAGTCTGAGTTTAGTCTTGACAAAGAGTAGGATTTTGAGTGAATCATTCAAGAAACCACTGATGACAAACTTGATTATGGGTCTAAGTTTACTCTTGAAGAATGATAGGCATTTAACCACATTATTCAAGAGTTTCCAACTATTTTTGTCACATGGCCATATCTCCCATTAGGGGATTCTAATTCATCATGTATATGATAAATTGAATAATAAGTCATAATAGAGGACTCTAACATAGCCAAACAGTTCAAATTTTTACCCACTATTCTTGAAGATGGATCAACGCTTCTAGTGGAAGCCACATTAGAGGTAAACATCAAGTCCCCAGATGACCCAAAGTGGATTAAATTAGGTGTATCCCTCACTAAGGAGGATCATGAAGTCTTTAAAACCCTATTGAGGTAATTTGTTGACATATTTTCATGGGCATATTTTGACATGCCTAGTTTAAACCCTGCCTTAGTTATTCACCACATTGTGGTACATCTTGATGCTAAACAAGTGAAGCAAAAGCTATGAAAGATGCATCCTCACATTTTTGTATTATTAAATAAAGATTTGGAGAAGCTCTTAGAATTGAGATGTATTAGGATAATCAATTCTTTTGAATGGATTTCTAATGTAGTACCGGTTAGTAAAATGTTTGAAGGATTTAAAATCAATACTAATTTCTAAAACATTAATAAATCATGCCCTAAAGATGACTTTCCATTTCCAAATATTGACATGATTATTGACACCATAGCAGGTTATGAGATGCTTTCAATGATGGATGGTTTCTTAGTCTATAATCAGATCAAAATAACATTAAAAGGCCAACACAAGATAATGTTCACCACTACATGGGGAATATTATGTTATCAATTTATGTCATTCGGTCTTAATAATGTAGGCTCCACCTATCAAAGAGACATGATAGTCATATTTCATGATATGATGCATAACATTATTAAAGACTACATTGATGATATATTAGGAAAATCAAAGACCAAGGTTGATCATCCAACAACATTAAGGAGGATATTTGAGTGACTATATGAATATAAAGTTAGACTAAACCCTAAGAAATGTGTTTTTGACATTACTTCTAAAAAATTTATTGGCTTCATTATGTCTCATAGGGGCATAAAAGTCAATCCAACCAAAGTATGAGCCATAATAGAGATGCCACTGCTGATCAATATAAAATATCTCCATAGTTTATAGGGCAAGATCTAATCCATCAGATGCTTCATTTCTCAATTTGCTGACAAGTGCCACCCATTTACACACCTAATGAATAAAGGTGTTACATTTCATTGGGATGATGATTGTCAAAAATATTTTCAATAGATAAAGTACTATCTTGTAAACCCACCAATTCTATTGCCTCTTATGCTTGGGAAACCATTCTTGTTATATCTATCAATAATAGACAAAGCCTTAGGAGCAATCTAGCTTAACATGATGACAATGGAAAAGAGCATGTAGTTTACTATTTAATCCATACACTGGTAGCATATGAACACAATTATATTCCCATTGAAAAAACCTATTTATCTATGGTCTTCATAACTCAGAAACTGCAACATTAAATGTTGGAAAATAAGACCATGGTCATTTCAAAATTAGATCCACTCAAGTATCTACTATCAAAAACAACACTACAAGGCTACATGGCCAAATGGATCATGCTTCTCAATGAATTTGAGATATAATATTTGAGCCAAAAATCCATCAAGGGGAAATTTTTTATATATTATCTTTCTAAATCACCCCTTATAGCTACAGATCCACTCACATTCTAATTTCTTGATGAATCCATAATGAACATCATTGAAACACCTCTTGAGGAGAAACACTAGAAGTTGTATTTTGATGGATCATTCATAGCACATAGATTAGGGGTAGGCCTTTTGTTTATCACTCCACAAGGGGATGTAATCCCTAAGTCATTTAGAATTAGCTTTCCTTACACCAATAACATGGCAAAATATGAAGCACTCATGGTAGGGATTTGAAAGGTAGTACAATGTAACATATGTCATCTAAAGGTTTATGGTGATTAACTTTTAATCATCAATCATGTTACAAACTAATCTTAGAACAAACATTACAAGTTGGTTCCTTACAAGGCTATGGTCAACATTCTAAAGTAGTAAATTACCAACATTTAATTTGAACATATACTAAGGGAAAGCAATAGAATAATATATGCAATGGCTACCATTGGATCACTGATTTGACATATAGAAATGGAAAAAGACTACCAATTTCTCATTGAGAATCTAACAATTCCAACTCATGAACCATCAACCATCATAATGATCTATGATATTATTGGTCCTAACTCTACTTGGTATTCTAACCTATATGCTTATATACATGACCATGTTTTACCACTTGAATTATCCTAAAAACAAACCAAAGCTTTCATCAACAATGCCCAATGTTATACCTTACTTGGACCAACCCTATACCACCATAGTTTTGATGGAAATCTACTTCATTTTTTACCTTTGGTAGAATATATATTAGCATTATGAGTTCTTGAAGGGGTACATGGAGCCCATACCATTAGGGTATTCTTGTCTAAAAATCTCTTACATACTAATTATTATTGGCCAATGATGGATACAAATGTAGCTCCATATGTGAAAATATGTAATAAATGTCAATGGCATGCTAATCTAATTCATGCACTCACCAAGACTCTAAAACCAATTTTGACATCAAGGATATTTAATAAATGGGGCCTTGACCTCATTGGGAAGATAAAACCCATCTCATCAGATGGCCATGGGCATATCCTTACCACCATAGAATATTTCACTAAGTGGGTTGAATCTATACCCCTCACATGATTAGAAAGAAAATTTCCAAATTCATTTTCAACCACCTCATCTGTCACTATGGTATCCCTTCTAACATTATATTTGATAATCGATGATCATTAAATAACAAGGATGTTGAAAAGCTATGTTGAATATAACATCACATAACATTTATCCATGGTATATTATCCTTAGGGTAATGGCCAGGTTGAAGCATCAAAGAAAATAATAATTAACATTCTAAAAAATATTGTCAATGATGTCAGTTATGATTGACACATTTAGATATTCCATGCCCTTTGAGTATATCACACCAATCACCACACACCCATAAGATCCACTTCATACTCACTTGTTTATGGCACTAAAGCCATTATTCCCATTGAGGTCAAGTTACCATCATTATGCATCCCTTTTAAACATGTTTTGGATGATAATTACTATCAAGTAGCTCACATGTATGAGATAAAGTTACTTGATGATAAATGTAAGGAAATAGTAAATAATCTATAGGCCTATCATAATTGACTTCATGGCCACTATGAAGAAAGGTGTGACATTTCATTGGGATGATGATTGTCAAAAAGCTTTTCAATAGATAAAGTACTATCTTGTAAACCCACCAATTCTATTGTCTCTTATGCTTGGGAAACCATTCTTGTTATATCTATCAGTAATAGACAAAGCCTTAGGAGCAATCTAGCTCAACATGATGACAATGGAAAAGAGCATGCAGTGTACTATCTAATCCATACACTGGTAGCATATGAACATAATTATATGCCCATTAAAAAAACCTATTTATCTATGGTCTTCATAGCTCAAAAATTGCAACATTAAATGTTAAACAATAAGACCATGGTCATTTCAAAATTAGTTCCGCTCAAGTACCTACTATCAAAAACAACACTACAAGGCTACATGGCCAAATGGATCATGCTTCTCAGTGAATTTGAGATATAATATGTGAACCAAAAATCCATCAAGGGGAAATTGTTTATATATTATCTTTCTAAAGCACCCCTTGTAGCTACAGATCCACTCAAATTCTAATTTCCTGATGAATCCATAATGAACATCATTTAAACACCTCTTAAGGAGCAAAACTAGAAGTTGTATTTTTATGGATCATTCATAGCACATAGATTAGGGGTAGGCCTTTTGTTTATCACTCCACAAGGGGATGTAATCCCTAAGTCATTTATAATTAGCTTTCCTTACACCAATAACATATCAAAATATGAAGCACTCATGGTAGGGATTTGAAAGGTAGTACAATGGAACATATGTCATCTAAAGGTTTATGGTGATCAACTGTTAATCACCAATCATGTTATAAACTAATTTTAGACCAAATATTATAAGTTGGTTCCTTACAAGGCTATGGTCAACATTCTAAAGTAGAAAATTACCAACATTTAATTTGAACATATACTAAGGGAAAGCAATAGAATAATATATGAAATGGCTACCATTGGATCACTGATTTGACATATAGAAATGGAAAAAGACTACCAATTTCTCATTGAGAATCTAACAATTCCAACTCATGAACCATCAACCATCATAATGATCTATGATATTATTGGTCCTAACTCTACTTGGTATTCTAACCTATATGCTTATATACATGAAAATGTTTTACCACTTGACTTATCCTAGAAACAAACCAAAGCTTTCATCAACAATGCCCAATGTTATACCTTACTTGAACCAACCCTATACCACCATAGTTTTGATGGAAATCTACTTCATTTTTTACCTTCAGTAGAATATACATTAGCATTATGAGTTCATGAAGGGGTACATGGAGCCCATACCATTAGGGTATTCTTGTCTAAAAATATCTTATGTACTAATTATTATTGGCCAATGATGGATACAAATGCAGCTCTATATGTGAAAATATATAATAAATTTCAATGGCATGTTAATCTAATTCATGCACTCACCAAGACTCTAAAAACAATTTTTAAATCATGGCTATTTAATAAATGGGGCCTTAATCTCATTTGGAAGATAAAACCCACCTCATCAGATGGCCATGAGCATATCCTTACCACCATAGAATATTTCACTAAGTGGGTTGAATCTATACCCCTCACATGATTAGAAATCAAATTTCCAAATTCATTTTCAACCACCTCATATGTCACTATGGTATCCCTTCTAACATTATATTTGATAATCAATGATCATTCAATAACAAGGATGTTGAAAAGCTATGTGTTGAATATAACATCACATAACATTTATCCATGGCATATTATCCTTAGGGTAATGGCCAGGTTGAAGCATCAAAGAAAATAATAATTAACATTATAAAAAAATATTGTCAATGATGTCAGTTATGAATGACACATTTAGATATTCCATGACCTTTGAGTATATCATACCAATCACCACACACCCATAAGAGCAAATTCATACTCACTTGTTTATGGCACTAAAGCCATTCTTCCCATTGAGGTCAAGTTACCATCATTATGAATCCCTTTTAAACATGTTTTGGATGATAATGAATATCAAGTAGCTCACCAACATGAGTTATAGTTACTTGATGATAAATGTAAGTAAATAGTAAATAATCTATAGGCCTATCATAATTGACTTCATGGCCACTACAAGTAGTGCGTGAAACATAGACAATTCAAACTTGGTGATCTTTTCCTCAAACAAAACCAAAAGAATACCACAACCAAAAAGATGAATAAAGGCAAGTTCAAACCTAATTGGGTAGGTCCTTTCATAATTTTTGTATAATATGGAATAGGAGAATACAATATCACCACACCATATGGGGTCAAACTTGATGAGCCTATAAACATTATACACCTCAAGTGGTACTATGCTTGAGTGATACAATGTATTATCTATGAGGACTATTTCAAGTTATACCATATTATCAATATTCTTCTTTTCACCATACCATTCTACCATCATATCATCCTATAATTCTATCAACCTATCACTTTTCCATCCTACCATTCCATTCTATCAACAAATTATGTTTGATCCATCCTATCCTAGCCTGTTTGACCTTGGTTCATCAAATCAATTTTAGCAATTGTTTTACGTATTCTAGATATAGGTAATATTTTGGAGAAATATGATATAAGTTTGGAAATTTCATCCTTAATTTCTCTTTTCCCTTCTTATCATGTTTATTTATGTGAGTCTGATTATATCCACCTACATGGGAAAATTATTGTCCACTGGTCTTGGTACTAATTATAACCACCTGTGGGAAAGTTAGTATCATTGATATAATTAGTTGTTCCCTAATTATAATTACATATGGTAAAACTAGGGGAAACATTTCTTTATTTTTATTTAACATACCAACTTGCCATTTCCTATATTGTATTGTGCCACTATGCTAATTATTGTTATTTTGTTTGAATTGGTTGTTACACTAGTCAGATTCCTCCACTAAAATGTGTAACTACTATGACCTAGGTCTATTTTAGGACTATGTGGGTCATGCTAAATTCATGTTGAGGTCATTTTAATCCCCATTTCCATCATGTTCTTTCCATTTTTTGAGAAACTATTTCAATTTTTCATGCTCTCATTATTTTGTGAGCTTAGACTGTTTAATATCTCATCATTCTCAATTGAGTTGAGATGCTCCAAAAATTACAAAAACATTTATAACAAACAAAAATATTTACCACTTATTTTCCTTAAGGATTTTGGTAACCCTTACTAAGTCACAAAAAATCACTTGTAACTTAGTTTCCCCATTCTTTTTGGTCTTTCATCGCATGCACTTGCCATTTTTCAAGACCATTTTTATTCTTCTATCAAATCCATCATGTTTATTTTCATTATTTATAATTTTCCTTCACATTTCCTATGATAACTACATTTGGCTGGAATTTTTATTGGATATATCATCTATTAAACTATGTAGGAAACATCCACTTTCCTAGTGCATATGAAGATAAATCGACCACCCCCTTCCTTTTATTTTATTCCTCTGTCATGTTTGTGTCATGTTATTTGTATTAACATTATGACTAACCATTATTTGTTTATTTTTGTTTTGTATTATTTGTTTTTTTATGTGCTTATTTATTTTATTTAAGTATTTTTGCCTTGATTCAATCTATGTGTGTTCATTGTGTGATTCCTTGCATGCATTAGTTTTGAAATAATCTATATTCATCCATCAACATTGTCATCATGATCTTTATCATTTGTGTGTTATTTTCCTTTGAGTATTGGATCATGAGAGTTAGTCCTTATGCATATTTTGACCAAGTCCTTATGGTGTTCTATCATGATGCCTACCATCATGTGCTATAGAAAAAATAAGATTTGAGAGGTCTACACCATCAATGGTATCATCAACATCTCCTCAAAATTGGCACCAACAAAAATCCTAATCACATCCCGAATAGAGTAAGTAAATAACAAAATAATGTAAACCTTTGTTAGTTTGGATGAGCATATCCATACTATTAGGATGTCCCAATTCATATTTATCCTTTGTATAACATTATCATAATCATGTTTTCCATCATCATCTATCAATCATGTTTGCCATAATCAGGGTACAATGCTTATAACCACTTATGGGCAAATAATTACACACCATCCCACCTAAATTCTCAATAATTATAACCACTTTTTGGAAAATCATTGTTTTATCACTAATCCTAATCATTTACCTTCTTTTTCTCACCTGGGGTATGTTGTTATCTTGTTTGTCTATCCTTACTAGGGTAGCTCCATATTTTCAATGATTATAACCACCTTTGGTCAAATCATTATGTTATCATATTATGTTTCCATAATCTAGGTACAATGTTTATAACCACCTTTAGGCAAACCATTGTATATCATTTCATGTACATTCCTAATGATTCTACCCAACTTTGGGAAAATCATTGTGTTCTCACCCCATCATCTTCATTTGTTTAGTCCCCTCATCTCACTTCTTTCTTTAGAGGGACCATTTTCCACTCCTTTTTCCAACCACTCCCTTGAAGGGAGGCACCCTATAGTTCGTTCATCACCATTGAATTTTTAAGAAAAAAAAACATTTTTATTCTTTGAGAAGACATTAATGTGCTTACATCTTGTAACACCTTCCCAAAAAGGGGAAAACTATAGTCACCTAAACTTGGCCACCAATTGCTTCATAGTCGACACCAATTCTTACCAACCTTTGCACATCTAGCCTAAAAATTTCTAAATGTCTTGAATTTGGCTCCATAACCATGCAAATAAATAAATTTGGCCCATAAATAAATTAAATTGAGTAAATGAACATTGAATTAATTCAAAAAATCAAATAAATGTTAAAAAATCCTAACAAAGATTAATTAATATCAAAGCCTAATTGATTCCATCCTTGAAAAAATAAATCAATTATCAAAAAGGAAAATTCAAATATCAAGGGCATCTTAAAAGCTAATCACTACCTTTTGTGAGTTTTCCAAATGCAAAATATCTCAAATCACACCTATTCATGTTATTCATGAGATTTTGGACACCTCTTAACCCCACTGGGGTTAGCTAAGACAACCAATGTTAGGATTTAGCCCATTCAAAGTTTATTTCAAAGCCTATAAAAAAATAATGTATCTCTTCATTTGGAGAGCTTGAAACATAATAGAGTTATAATGCTGGATTTATTTCATGATGTAAATGTATAGTGTCATAATGACAAAATCAAGCCAAGCCATATCAAGCCAAGCATGAACATAGTGCCAAGAGGAGGTGGAGATATCCAAGATCCATTGATGAAGACCTTTTGAGCACAATCCAAGAAAGCCAACAAAGAAATCCTTTAGATAAATCAAGGAAGGTAAGGAAAGTTGTCATTTATTTGCATTTTATGTGTCTTCATTTGGTTTATTCACTAGTCTCCCCCCATGTTCTAGGCCTATATATGTTAGCTTGTTTATCATGTTGATTTAATTTTTTTTGGAACTAAAACCATACAAACCTCCTCTCTTGAGTTAAATTCCTAGATCATAGACCTCACCTACATTGATGACTCTAATGAACTATGTGGTGTATCAGTAGGAACTATGCTCTGAACTATAACTAAAAGTTTTGTTGTATCTGATAACTATGTTATAACTTAGAACTTTGATGTAACTACTTATGGAATAGGTATACGATATTCATATAGAAGACCATCAATTATGACCTCCTGATTTGCATGTATATATTTTTGTCATCTATGCATTATGGATGGGATGGCTCATAGCTATTGTATCGTTGGCCTACCCTATAAAATATCAAACACACAAACATTAGGTACTATTAAAAATTGAGTGGCCACATGTGCTGGTCTATCCTATAATGGAAAAAAATATCCCTTATGGAGCTCTAAACATGACCACTAAAACCACTTATAATTGTGTCTATAAGGTATATATCCTAATCTAAATACCCCAAATGCTATTAAAGTGTGATAGTGTAGATGTTATTACTTAACCCATTATTAACTATAACTCTTTGTATGTAATGATGATCTATGTAGGCTCATACAAAGAGTACATATAAGTCTATATCATCATGACAAATATCATACTATGAGAAGGTGATGAGTGGTATATATACAACTACAATGTGGTATATATCAATGATATTTTGCAATGGGTGTGCCTCCTTTGTAATAGTATAATATGAAGTTAGTGGTGGATGCACCTGATATGTGTAGTGAACACCTAAAGTGATTCCTTCCTTATTTTATGAGTGATTTGGAAGTAGATATAAGAATATATTTAATGCCTTAGCTTTTATTTTCTATACTTTTTATGCCTCTATGGGTGTTCTCACCTCAATAATGTTAGCCTCAATCAAATCTTGTATCCTATGTTTCAAGTTAATGCATCTATTTATTGTATGGCCTAGTGCCTTATGATACTCAAATAATGCATTTCAATAATATTTATTTATAATAGGTAATGTTGTATCAACCTCCTTTATGGGAGGGAGAGATATTATATTACATTCCAAGAGCCACTATAAAAACTGTGATGTTGATTATAGAAGGTTGGTGAAGACTCTGCATGGAGGAATTGATAAAACCAAGTGAAGAAACATATTTGAAGCTATGTTAATTGTGTCATTTTTATCACTCTTGTTTTTAGTGGCCCTTACCTTGTATGGAGGATTACTTTAACTCTTAGTAGTTTATTCTGACCTAATTATATATTTTAGTTTTCTCATTGATAGAAGTATGGCTTCTCTTTATTTTATTATGTGCCACAAATATGTGAATGCTGTAAACTTCTTAAAATTGATAGATTCATGTAATTATGGTGAAGAATATAATTTAATATGTATTAAATCTCTTTATTTTTCATGGGGATAGTCATTTTAGCAAATATAGTCTTGTATCATAAGACATATTTTGCACTAGGCTCATTTGATTTTTTTTTCAATTGTGTAACTTAAATATATGAGATCTTATCACTGATGTTTATGGATAAGTGTGGTAAAATATTTTTCTCCAAAGGATTGAATGTTGTGATAGATTTATTAGATAGGTCATAAAACCAATATAAGGCATAATCCTTTCAACTGTGTGGAAACAACTTTGTGGAAATCTAATCATTGGACACATAGTCTAAACATGATACATGAAAAGCTTAGAGATAATGCTCTATGTCACCCTTACCGTCATATAATGTAAGATTAGGTGTCATGAATCTATATGTAAAAGGAGTTGACAATATGTGATGTGCCAAAGGTGTATGTAATATAACATTAGAATCCAAGGCATGTGATGGCCTAGTGGCTCCCTTCTCCAGATGTAAAATCATTACTTGAAAATTATGAAACTCATGCATAATAGATTGTACATATAAATTTGAGGAACTAACCATAATATGTTTATCTATCAATGAAGTTTTTTGACTTTAAATTATTTATTGTGTTAGTTGAGTTGGCCCCATTATAGGTGTAATAATATTATTAGCTAGGGGAGTTGAAGATTGACAATTGTTTGATTTACTATTAATTTCTGTTATGGCTTGTAAAATTTATGCATGATCAAGGGGCTATTCCCAAATTCTATCTTTTAATATATATAGGATCTATCATTATTTAAAATTAGGTTTCCATTATTAATTGAATGGAGAGTGTCCCAATTTCTAATTTGTGTATCATATTGATCTTGATCATATTGCTCATCTTTGGATGCATTATCATTGAAATCCACATAATTAGGGTGTGAAGGACCAAAAATGGGAGTTACAATAGGTCCATTATCCATGGTGTAATCTAGAATAGAAGGAATATGAATATGCTTAATAGGATTACCACCTAGCCTAGAACTTATTCTTAATGTAAGAGAGAGATTTTTTAGATGGCATATAGTTAGCAAAATGAAACATAGATGTTAAAATAGAATATATTTAATATAAAAAAATTAAAGTGGCTAATGAAAATAGTAATATATATATATATATATATATATATATATATATATATATATATATATATATATATATACAAGCCCTATGAGCATCTAGGGTTAGGGTTTGAGCAATGTTTGAAGTAAGTTAGGTTTATCAAATGTTTTAACATTTTAAGACTTAGTGCATGTAAATCATATGTTTGTTAAAGATTTGGGTACACTAAATTAGGGAAATAATATGTAATAAATGTAACCACTAATTTTTTAATGAATTAATTAGTTTTAAATTTTTTTAAATATAATAATAAATCATGATAGTAATGACTTAGCTATAAAACACCTAATACAAATGATTTAGGTTCTGTAAACTAAGCTGGAAGCTATTATGAGTGTCTTAAATTATATCTCAGTGTCAAAACCCCTCCTAGATAGTAGTACCATAATTAGACAATAGTGCCATTATTTGAAAAGTGGTAGCAGTGTCCTCTGTATAAGACTATCTCTAACTTTTGGGTGCACTTATGTGTAGGTCTCTAGGGTATATTATTGCATGCATGAGTTTTTAAACCCTATATTTTTTCTATAATGATTGATTTATTTTTTAAACCCTAATCCTCCATGTAACTAAGGAATGAGATGAAAAGTGTGTTTGTTACTAGGGTAGGTTGGACATCCTCAATACCCCATTATGAATAGAGTTTGCTACATACCAATACATTGAGTAGGGATAAATCTCAATGTAGTTCTCTGCACCTAAGGGTTGGTATAAGTGCAAGTGATTTTAGTATGATAGTCTCCATGAGTTCCTTAAATGTGCTTGAGACTAGAAATCTAGATAATTTGAGCTTAGGTTTGTTGTAGATGGTAGTATGCAAAATTAGGGAAAAATAGAGATTGATAACCTTAATTGTGCTCAATTTTTTCTAAGTTTGAATGTGTATTTTGCATCTAATTTCCATCTAGTGGTTAGAGGGATAAAATTCATATATTTATACTATTTTTTTGCTTGTGTAGGTGATAAAATATGTCTAGGCTGACCTTAGAGGTTAAATCTTTGAAAACATATTCATTTGGGAAAATATAGGGCAAAAAACATTAGTGCCATTTTGGGGACACTAGCATGATGTGGTGATAGTGTCCTTATTATGGTGTTAGTGTCTAGTTGGCATAACACTAGGCATGAACAGACAATATAATTAAATGAGGGGCTATGACTACTTTGGATCTAACTAAGCATGCTTGTGGCTCACACAAAGGCAAGATAAGTGTGACAATATGCTCTAAGATAGTTCTATGGCTAATCTAGGGATATGTAGTCTCAATTAGCACTCTTAACACTTAAATACCACTTTTGGGTGATCACATCTTAAAATTACTATAAATGTCTCTCTCCTAACTCATATTATTTATGTGTAGTGACATGTTTTAACCCATTATAACATATAATAACCCTTCCTTTCAAGGATGTAGAAATAAGTTTTATAGCCACATTATTTTGATTAATGTTTTGTATTGCACATATGTTGGTAATGTCTTGTATATTATCTATGGGTGTGGTAGTATACTCACCATTGAAATAAGTAATTCTCTTAAGAGATGAAATTGGGATATCATAATTTTTTTTAGGACTAAATAACTATCTACATTGAAGGCAATAAACAATTGATTTATTTGAGATGACATATGATGAATAGGATTTAGCCACCCTCTTGGTCTAGAAACTATAACCAAAGGAGATGCTGATTGAGACCTTAGAGAAGGATATATATATAACTTATTTCTCTTATTTTAGGATACCTTGATAGTGTAGTTATTCTTCTAGGAGATAATGATAATTCAATAAATTGAAAACCAGTACCTCTTTTAGAATCAATTGTTTCCTTTAGCATGAAAATGTATGATTCATCTGAAACTAGAAATTTGTGGAGTCATTAGGTGCCTATAAAATTTATTAAATCTTACAAAATTTTAAGTTAAAAAATTAATTTATTATCTTAATTAGTTATTTATATAGAACTTTGTCCCACCAGTCATGGTAAAAACTATTGTCAATTGGATCTTACACCTCTTTAATCAATCAATTGATCTATCGAAATAATGTGATCATCCCCAATGTATGAGACCTTATCTCATTGGGATTAACCTCTAGATAAGTACAAAATCCTTTCTAAACTACATTCATCTAATATAAGATCAGTTGTAGGCCTAAAAAAATGATAAAAAAAGACCCATCTACAACTAAAACTATCTTCTCCATCCACTCTAAAAATAAAATAAATTCTCATAAATAATGATAATATACACAACCTACAACTTTTATAATATTTTCATCAATATTTCATATGAAGGTAGGAATCTACACAACATACAACCTACCAAGGAGAGAGTAATATGATAGGATAGAAATATAAGGGACTAAAACATCCCCAAATTAATATCAATGGTGAAAAATTACAAAATAATTATGAGAATTTATAATGTATAATAGGCAAACATCAATTATTTATTAGTTTCAAGGCATAATCCAACATTACAAGACTCAAAATGAGAAGAGTTTTGTCATACCCAAGAGGAGGAATTGTGAAAAAGTCTTTTTCAGTCCTATATAAATGGATATGAGAGAGAAGAAGAGATAAATAGGATACCTTAGGAGATTTACCACTACTCCATTAATAATCCTATAAAATAAAAGAGATAAGGATAACGAAGAAAGTAAGTCTTTTCAATGTACTAGGCCTATTCCATGAAAATATTCAAAGAAGATTAGTGTAGTGACCTTATTTTGATCTCTTTATCCATAATAAGGATTTTTTATGATGTATGTGTTCCTTAAAGTATTATAAATCCTTATAAAAATATTTTATTATCATCCTTAATCTGCCCATCTCCTTCTCTCATACATGCATGCTAGAGAGAATCTAGCCCAAGTTTGACTTCCCTCATTAACTTTTATGTTTGATGAATGTTTGACCTAAAAATAGACATCATATGCCTATTTATATTTTTGGTTTGAATTTCCATGACTACCACTCTATGGATGGAGTTAAACATTTTTATGGGTAGTTTTCAATGCTATCATACCTCTTTCATATTCTTTATGAACACTTATTTCATTTATAGTAGTGTTAGATAGGTTATAAAAGCATGAATTATCTAAAATTAGCTTTGAATTTTATGTGAAGGCCTCTTGTATGTGTTGATAAACTATTATATCATCATGTTTTCCCATGAGAGATATTAGAGAAGCTGAGAAACATGCATTTTCACACTTAAAAATGCTTGAAACTTTCTTATATTCCTAATCATGTTTGAAATCCTTAGGGTGGTTCACTTATAGGCTATGGTTTATTTAAAATTAAATGTTATAAATATTAAATATATGATTGTGTCTTCATTCTCTCATATACCTAAAATTTTCATGTTCTAAAATCCCTCTATCTCCTTAACATCCAAACTCTTTCAACAATTCACCTTGCAGACTTGTAAGTGGTTTTACAGGGTGCTTAAATGGAAATATTATGTCTTATGAACCATTTATAATTATCTATAGACTTATTTTAAGGTATTAAGACCATATGTATATCAAATATTTATCCCACATGATAATAATGTTAGGAAACCTACCAAGAACCTTGTCTAATACTGTGTGAAGGTCTTGAAGACCACAAACACTTTACATCCTCATGAAAAATATACTTAAAGGTTTGTAGGACTATAATATTATGAATATATGCTAATATATTTATTATGAAACTTTAAAAACCTTTCCTTAAATATTTATCATGATTCTTTATCTTAAACTTATAACTAATCCTGGATGGAGGATAGAAACTATGAAAATTGCCTGCCACCTAATTTTTTGTCTTCAAAAGCCTATAGATAAGTGCTTGAGACTTGAAGTAAGATATTTTAAACCTATATGTATGACCTAAGACTTGTTTTTATGAATTTTTAATTTTTAATAACCCCTAGTTTCTAATTATAATGGTCTATATAAGATTAAGAATTCTATTTCTTTCTTCAACATCATAGAGATCTTATTTAAGACCTACAAACTTACCTTCATATGTACATCCCTAATATGTTTGCATGCCTAAATGTGGGCTTGGGTAAGATATATAAACTTTATTTTATCATTATATTTATTAAAAAAAATCATATAATGATGTAGGCCTCTAACTAGTTTGTATCTCCTTTGAGGGTCTAAGAAGGCTTTAGAAACATGTTATAGGTTAACTATAGGAATGTAGGTATCCTTTTATTTGGATAGAAAAATATTTCACCTTGTCAACTTATTTTTTAGGATCCTTATACTAATATATATCCTAAAATAAAAAATGCATACCTCCTTTAAATTATCTTTCAACTTAATAAGGGTTTTTAAAATCTTCCATGAACCTTCCCAGCCATGACACCAATTGGCAATTCTTTAAAACCTACCTATAACTTTTGTTGTTTCCTTAGAAATCATGTAGTTGCATATTTATTATTTTATCCTCAATTTATAATATTTTAAATTCATTTTTCATGCCCATAATAACCTTGTACCATGATCAAGAAACCTTGGGGACTTATTATAGGCTTGTTGGTGAAGTATTTTAGCCCAAAACCTTTGAAATGTTTCCTTTAGGTCTCTTAGTCAATCATGAGGACTTTTTATCATACTAAAGGATTTTTTCACCATTTAACATCTTCAAAACAATGTTTAAAATATTTATGTAGACCTTCAAGAATCTATGCCATGGCATTCCTTGTTTCCATACTTGAAAACTTCTTAAAGAGTATTCATAAGCTTCAAATTCTCATAAATGTCTTATTTCCTCCTATACACATCAAGAAGTCCCTTGTAAGTTTATTTATTAGGTTCCTTATAATCACTTATACCTTTTAATCAAACATATAAACCTCCTTGAAATCTTCTTTTAAATTATCAAGGGTGTTTGTAATCTTGATACATTGAGAAATACCTTGTCTTCATATAATTACATTTAACTTTCACCCATGAAATATGATTGTAACATCACTATTTTCATTATCATACCTATATATGTTAAATGAGATCTAAAAACCCTAAATCCCACTTGAAATAGTCATGATATTATTCTCATATGACCATCTTAGGACATTATAGGAGGTTTGAAAAGCTATGAAGATACATGGTAGACCTGTATCATCATGATCAAGTTTGAATGTCTTCATAATACTATATATAGACCCTTACAACCATAAAAACACCTTGAAATCTTATTTTAAACCCTTGGATCATGATTTTAGGCTAGTAAGAAATTGTTTGTTTAGTTTTAACCATTCATCTCACTCTGAAATAGTCATGCTAATCAAGTATTGGATCTCATAAGACCTCATAAGACCATGAAATACTATCTACCTACCATGAAGGCTTATATATGGGTTATATGTTTAGACCCTCTTCTACATAACTTGAATACATCATTAGGTGTTTTATATCCCATCAACATGGACTTGAAGATATATTTTAGGCTTCATAATCATGTCTATAGATGCTTAAAGCCTATAAGGCAATCCTTGGAAACATGTTAGATAACCCTATAGACTTGTTTCACCTTTATTTAATTATTAAATCATAATGAAACTCTATATTGAAAACTTAAAAGAGAGTCTTGAGACAATAAAACATGTTTTAGGCCTACTGGTGTGGTATTTTGACTAATAATTCCTTATCTTAGCATTACATCCTTGAGAAACATAACCCTGCAACCTACAATCATGTTTTACTTCCTAAAACTTGCTTGGAAACATTAAACCTTGACCCATAGGTACCTTAAGGATATTTGAGAACATTATTCCATCTTGATCAATAAATAAACCTCTTCTAAATTCTTCAACTCCTCAAATTCTAGACCTCTCAAGGCCAAAATTTCTTGTCTCCCTCAATATCTTTGATTTGATCCTATGAGTTTGATTTCCTCATACAATCATACTTTTCAACTTGTTTTGTTATGTAGACTTATTTTCCTTGAAAACATGCTTGTGAATTATGGTTTATAAAAATTTTATTTTCATTTTTAGACCTAGATGGAAACTTGAATAAATTATATAACTATGTAGAGTTGAAAACCTATAAGAAACTCATTAGATCATTGTTTACAATATACTAAAATATTGTAGATTTTGTCTTTAGACTTGCCTCCTCCTATTTAGCTTGAAAACTAATATTTCCCTTGCTATATAATTTTAAACTTAAAACCCTTATTTCTCATTGTAATAGACGTACAAGTGAGTGGTTCAAGACTGTAACTTATCATGAACCTTTATAGCTATGTAATTTATTGATAATTTTTCAAAACCTACTTACAACCTTAGATTCTTCATTTCTACAAGTCCATAGGAACATTATATGGCTTGAGATATCTTGGATGGGTCTAAAAACTTCGACATAGGGTTAAGATAATCTTAATGTCTCTCAAGACAATCATGAAGGTTCTCTTGTCTCCTATAGAGGTGATGTAGGTAAATTTGTTTGTGTTTTATAACATCAAAACCCTTGATGATAGATGTAGGCTTGAATACACATTTGAATGATTTGAATACCATGAAAACTTTACCTAAAAGTAGGTAGATATATTAAGGGCATTGATAAGGTATTAAATAGGTGTATGTAATCATTTATATGCTTATATAGCTTCATAATTTTTGAAAATTTCACTTTCTTAGGATAGGGTTTTATCAATGTTTTAGACTTGCCTATACTCTTCTTATTGAAATGATGTGTTTATATCCTTATTGATAAATCCAATAATTATTTTTGGAAGCCTCAAAATCATATTAACATCCTTCAAGACTTGCTTTTATCCATGCATCAACAAAATGAATATGGGACATGATTGTTCTCTCCTGAAACCCCACAAGCATGGTTTCTTGGATATGTTATATCATTTTAACTTGATATTCTCTCCTTGGATTTTTCCATTTTATTATGGATGATATTTTTTCCCTCTAAAAATATTTTTATCCTTTAAGATCCTCTTAAAAACCTTGTAAATATGCTATAAACCTATAATATTGTGTTCTTCAACTTGTAAGGATGTAGACTTTGTTTCAATCCATTGAAGACCCTTTTTTGGAAGGACTATAATAATTCATGGCTTTTCAATTCATGAAATATATCTTGTAATTACAACCTCCTTATACCCCTAGAGAATGTTTGAAACCTGTGGTACTAAGATTACAACCTCATGCTTTTAAGCTCAAGGCCCTATAGGATATTTGAAGCCGTGATGGAAACCTTGTATTTAGTGATTTAATATTGAGAATTCCTATAAATAACCTAAAAAAATACTTTTGATAACCTTAAAACCTATGACATGATTCAAAATTCTAATTTATTCATTACAATCTCATTAAATCTCCAAATATGACCTAATCTCTAAAAATAATGAAGACTACCTTGAATAAGGGCTTAAAGATAGATAATAATTTAATCATGGTCTGAATACACTCTTCCCATGTTAGGAGATGGATAAGTCCACTAAGAGATAGAAGTGGATGGAAAACCAAGTCAAATGTATTCTTGGAAATATTTATGGACTTAAGATCTTGTAAATAGTTTCAAATCTCATAGTGAATTTTATGAACATTATAGAATGTTTAACCCCCTCTAAAATGACCCTAATGAGTGAAATAAGACCCTTTTTTATTTATTATACATTAAAAATTAAATGAATAAGCCTCTATAAGGTTAATATAACACTAATGCTTAAGAATTCTTATTAGGCCTTTGGTGATATTTTGCATTGAGAGGTAGCTTAAATGCCTTTAGTCATAAAAATAAGACTTTACAAGGTTACCAAGGACTTATAAAACATTTTTGATACACATTTACATTGAAAACCACCTTAATATCCTTACTAAAAGATTAATTCCAACCCATGAACTCAAAAAATGATTGTAGTCCCTCATATAGTGAAGAAATTTTTTTAAGGAACCTCAATAACTCTTTACATACATGTCCTTAGGATAGCATAGTCATCATGAAGAAACATATCAAATTTTAAGATATCAAGGTGATTTAAATACTCAACAATAACTTTTATGCTAGATTACCTAACAGTCCCTCTACCCTTAGGGTTTATAATATTTATTGTATAGTCACATGGGTGATATCATCCCTATGCTTGGAATGACCTAGAAGAAGGGTCAAGTGTCCTTTCAAATGGAATGTGTGTTAAAAAATTTCCCTACAAAGTGAATATTTTAAAAAATTCACAATGACTAAACTATCAACCCAAAAAAAAATTACTTTATTAAAAATATAATTTTGGCTCAAATTAACCTCATTTTATGGGCCCAAAAATTAATTTAAGTTTGTATAAATTTCTTAAGGGGTTTAAGAATAATTAGGAGTTTTTTACTTCAAATATTCGTAATTTATTTATGTGAGACCAAAAATTCATCAATAAATTTCTGAAAAAATTAATATCTACTTTATATATAATTTTTTTTTGGGAGGTTTGGGTAAAATTTAACATGAATACAAATTATAAAATTAAAATATCCTCTTTAAGGCATTAAGCTAAATAATGTATTTTATAACTATCCAAGTAAACTAGAAACTAGTATTGTTCTATGCATAAGATAACATGTAATCTAAGACAAAAAAATACAATTTAATTTTCACAATCAAAATCATTATTTTCATTCATAATCCAATAAAATTTTCTTTGAAGTGTGTTCAAGAGAGAGATAATCCTCACACTTAAATCCAATGCATTCTTGTGTGTGTGTTTGTTTGCTTGTTGATCTTGTATTGTTACTATCTAGACATTTCCATGATTTTTATCATGCATCTTAGGCCTACATGTGATTATATTGGTTATGTGCACTTTAATGATACATTTACCTTGACATGACTTTTTTATGCTACATGGTTAGAGATTTTATAGTTTTATTATCCTTTTGAGGTGAGGTAATTTCTAGGTACTATTTTTTCCTCACCTCAAATATGGGACATATTAGTAAGGGCATGGCATCCACACATTTATAGTTTCCATATTTTATTAGGGGCATGCTTTAGAAACATGTAATCCACATTTATTTGGTATTTGGTACTTATACTAATTTATAGATTCAACGGGGGCATGGAATGTGTACATGGCTTCCACACATTCATAATTTATAGATTATAGTGGGAGCATGATTTGGAAGCATGTTCTCCACACTAATTTAGTATTCAACATCTCTACTTTATAGTGGGGGCATGTTTAGAAACATGTCCTCCACATTTTTAATTATATTAGTTTCATATTTTTACATAAATAGTGGGGGCATGATTTGTAATCATGTCTTCCACACTTACACATTTATCTAAATCATCCAAAACACATAGTTATATGATTTAGATTCACATTTATGGTAGAATTATATACATGGTACCATTGTTAGACATATTTTCAGCATGAGACATATCTAAGGTAAATCTATTACATAAAATGTGCCTAATATTTCAAAATTTAAATCAATTTCATATTCTAAAACTATTTCATGTACTGGTACCCCATAGACTTTTACAAACTTTAGAAAGCCAATCTACTGTAGTAGTTGGTTCACCTTTTGGTATGGTTGATATGATTAAATCACTCAATCTTTCCAAGTTTTTAGGTTATGATTAATCATCCAATCTCACCAAGTTATACATATAATTGAGTTATACATTTGGGATAATATCAAATTCCATGTGGCAACTCACTTTTTATCCAAAGTTGGGGGCATGTACCTTTCAATTTCTCTCTATCTTATTGGGTATATGAACTTTAAATATTTATCTTTTATCATTTTCTCAATTTTAGAGCCTTATAATGATACATATTTTGTAAAAATAACTTTACAGTAGGTAATGATATTACATCAACACAAAGGTATACTCCTAAACCTTGATCTTTCAATTTCAATCTATTTCAAGTAATTATAACCCAGATTACATGCATTAATTTTACACTATAACATGCTCTTAGTTTTAGGTCACTCACCATTAAAGCACTCAAATTTAGATCTAATGAATTACTCAAATTAAATTCAAGAAAATATAAGGTGTGAATACACACCTAGGTACTTATTCTTTTCTTTTAAACTAGTAATTTCATTACTAGATTAAAGGGGGAAAATTTAGATGATATTTTATGATTATGTAACACCTCAGTCTTGTACACTTGGAAAACTTATACCTTAATTTTTCCTCTTATTTATACACATTCTCTACTTCCTCAATCCTTGCATCTATGTTATCTTGTGCCCCTTGGCCTATCTCTTAGTATGAACAACCTTATATTTATGAAAAAGACATCCTATCTTTCTCAAAATGCTTGAAATGTACTTATTTTACAACTCTACAATTTATAATCATGTACCTACTATCCTTCTCCCTAGAAACTAAAATATGGGTTAGATAGTAACATAGACACTATCCACCCTAACACAAGTGTACAATGACCTAAAGTCATCCAATTTGGAAATTAAATGTATTATAATGGTTAGCCTATATTATTTAATGTGAGTTATCTCTTGATAATATTGGTATAAATACAATATCAACCCTAATTCATTACACACTTAAAAAAGATCAAAAATACCAAGACAATTACCAAAAATCACTTTATGAAGCATTCAATTGATAAAATATTCCCTATTTCCACACCAGTCATAAGTAAAATACATCTGTAGGTCTAAATTAATAATAAAGTAGTCATATTTTCCAAGTTAAAACTAGGTCACTATTTTAATTGCTTTATGCATTGCATGATTCACACACAACCTTACATGTAGGGGATAGCTCCATGAGTATGAGGTCCTCTACTAGAGTATTGATTATGTAGGCATTCCCCTTTGATAATGGGGTTATTTCAGATCATCTCAACACCATGTGCCCACTAACCTATTTTATCTCAAAATCACATTGAATATAGAAAGCTATGTTTTTTCCATTTAATTAGGAGTGATAGTTCACAACCTAGTTCTGAATTCACTAGAGTGAAGGTAAAAAAACATATTGTTTCACCAAATATTTTTTACAAGACACTAGTGTCAAACACAAATAGTAGTATTGTTGTAATTGTCTAGGGCTGATGCAACTATCTAGAGAGCCATAAACACCAAATCTAAAATCTAACAATTGTTCCACAATTATCTTCCTATGTCCTTTTAGCCTATTCTAGATCTACTATGTTATCATCAAAACAATCTAAGTACATCACTTATTTGTCATTTATATATATCATAGTTTTAATTTCCATTTATAGCTTATCTTAATTTAATAAATTTAGAATATGGTACATTGGGGTTCAACACATTAATTTACCTATTATAAATCTAATATTCACCCTTATGCCTTATAATTTTTATATCCTTAACCCTATCTACCCAAGTAGTATCCACATCCAAATTAGGGTTAAATAATATTTCTCTTGAAGTTTATGCTAGTTTTTGGCTAAGAATTATGTCTCCTCTACTAATTCTCATTGTTGTTTCTTCTCTTTAGGAACTTTTGGCATACTAATAGCCTCAAAATGCTCAATGAGGTCAAAGTATAGCTTATATGTTTTTTCAAGATATTCTTGAGGCTCTAATACTCTATTAATATCCTATTAAGAATTTAAAATATTTGGTGGAATATATTCCTCTTAAATGATGCAATAGTCACCCAATCCTATAGCTTCAACATGATCATATAGATTCAAGTCCATAGTGCTCATTTTCACACTCATTAAGTAATATATTAGGAGATTACTTCAAAGTTGTGGTAGTCTCATTAAGGACAAAATTCTCCTCTTGATCATACATGTTGAAATTCATGTGGACTAGACTAGGAGAATATGGCTCAATGTGGTTTCTAGAGATGGGCTCAGCTTTGATGGTTACTTTGGTATCATACCTATTCCTAAGCAACATCTTTTACCAATAAAAAGATAGATACCCACCTTTTTTTTTAGTAAAGTCCCTAAAAAGGCATAAATAAAAATAAGTGGGATGTTTATGACTTAAAAATCTTGGGAGATGGTAAGTCTTGGGTAAGCATGAAGTGTTAGACTAACCTTAGTCTAACAAATATACCATCAAGTTTCATAACCCTTTATGTTATTAGAGTGTATTCAATACCTAACATATCACCTACTTTCTTAGGCATAAATATATTACTTTCCCTTAAATTTATCATGTATATGAGTAAAATATTCTTTCTCATTATGTGAAAAATATAAAATGGAGGTGTTTTATTTACCTTACTTGCATTTTCACCTTTTGGATGGCATAAAATGGTATGAATAACTGATGTACTCTTTGCTAATCCATGAAGATGAAATTTATTTAATGTTTTTTATATTGAATTCCTTTGATAAGGAATAAAAAGAGCCTCCCACATGGTCACATTAAGATTTGTCCTCTTTATTTTTCCTACTATGTTAAAAGGTATTTTTCATAATTTTGACTAAAAAATTAAAACATCTTCTCTTTGATGTTGGTTGATTTGAAGTTGAGGATCTTTTTGAACATCTTAATTTGTTTGTACTTAAGATGTCCCAACAACTAATTTTTCATCGGTATCTTCATGAAGAACTTAAGACCTAGGAGCTTGAACAACTAGAGGAGATGGCTCTCCTTCCATTACTATTTTTTTATTCCTTATGTTATAATCAATTGGGTTGTTTCCCTTATTTACCACCTCATTTTTATTCGTATCATAGAAGTCATTATCTTCATAATTCAAGAGGATAGACTCACTTGTACTTGTGATTTTTCATGCACCTCCTCTCTTTAGGATAATGATTCACTTGGTTTCCCTTGAGAAAGTGACACACTTTAGACCATCAAGGCTTGATTGAGCACTCCATTTGGACACGTGATTTAGTTTTGAGGCTGATTATATGAAAAACATCACTCAATATCTTGAACTAGGTTATTTTATATAGGTACAATAGCATCTAAAGTGTTGGTAGCATTAGGATTTTGACTATTGAAAGGTCTAGCATGTGTAATTTATCATTGAGCTTATGCATTAAGTTGATAAGGATGCCTATTAGGATGGTATGGCTAATTGAAATGTTGATATGGTCTGATATGTTGAGTTTGCTATATTCTTTTCAAAGCCACTAATTTATTACCAAAGCTTTATAACAATGTCTTGACTTCATGCAACTCATTAGGAGGGGTATTAAGTGTAGTTGGTTGGTTATTTTGTATAAGAATGGGTGACAAAGTAGGTTGAATAGGTATATATTTAGGGAATAAGGACATTTGAGGTCTAGGGGCTATATTTCCTACTTGAATTAGGCTATTTTCAGCCCTTATATTAATGTCATATGAAGTTGGTAATATAGCACCTCCCATATACTAAAGCATGAAAATAATGTCACTATTAAAATACCTCAAGTAGTAAAAAAATGCAGTATTTTGAGTAGGCTTAAAAAAGGATTGGATTCTATCCCAAGTCTTTTGGAACCTGAAGTTGAAGTCTACCATATATTCATGATGATTTGTCTTGATGGTATCAAGTTTTTCTATAAGAGAAATATGATCACTCTTATCTTCAAATTATTTCTAAAGTATATCTCTTAACTTATACCAGTTGTGTATTATGTTAGTTTGTAGCCACATATATCATTAAATATCCCTTCCTTTCAATGAGGAAGTAACGAGTCTTATAACCACATTATCTTGAATGATGTTGTGTATTACACATATGTTGGCAATGTCTTGTTTATGAGTTATGGGTATGGTGGCATCCTTACTAGTGAAATAAGGAATTTTCTTAAGAGATAAAAATGGGCTATAATCTTTTTGTTTCAATTCCAAAGGAAACTACCTCTATTCAATAAAACAAACAACTAATTTCTTTAAGATGCCTATGATGAATAGGATTCAACCTCCCTCTTAGTCTAGGAAATCTACTAAAAGGATATGTTTATTGAGCCCTTGGGGAAGGATGTGTAGAAATTTTATCTCTTAATTCAAGAGATATTTATAGCGTAGCTCTTATTATTCTAATAAATAATGACAATTAAACCAACTAAAAACTAGTACCTATTATAGAAGACCTTATTTCCTTTGGCATGAACATGTAGGACTGATTTAAGAACATAAATTTTTGGAGTCATCATGTGCCTCCAAAATTTATTCAATATTATATCCTACTAAGGAACAAAACAAAGTTTTTAGTTGAATTCTTTACTTATACATAACTACATCCCACCAGGCATGCTAAAAATTATTTTCACTTGGATCTTGAATCTATTTAATCAATCAACGGATCTAATAAAATAATGAGATCATCCCCAAGGTATGGAAAATTTAATCCTTAGGATGAACCTCTAGATAAGGCCAAATTCATTTAAAAACTACATACATCAGATATAAGATCAATTGTAGGATTAAAAAATGCTAAAATAGACCTATCTATATCTAAAACTATGATTTTTGTTCATGGAAAAGTGAAGAATTTAAATTAAAAATACAAAAGATGATATTTTCCAAGTTTATATATATCCTCCACTCACTCTAAAAACACAAATATCCTCATAATTGATGATAAATTATATAACTTATACACAACCTACAACTTTTCTAACATTTGCGTCAATATTTCATATGAAGGTAGGAATATACACATAACAAAACTTGCTAATGAGAGTGTAATATGATAGGATAGAAATAGAACAGACTAAAACATCCCCAAATGAAGAAAAATATTTCAAAATTACATAATACTTAGGAAAATTGATAATGTAAAAGAGGCAAACATCAATTCTTTATAAGATTCAAGGCACAATCCAATATTACAAGATTTAAAATGAGGAGTGTTTTGTCATACCTAAGAGGAGGTATCCTATAAAAAATTAGTCCTATATATAATAAATGGAGATGAGAGATAATAAGAGATTATTAGGAGACCTCATGAATGCTACCACTACTCCAATAAAATAATGTTGGCATAGTGGTAGAAGTGGAGACCTTATTTTGATCTATTTATCCTTAATAAGGCTTATAGATGATGGATGTCCTCCTTCAAGGTTGACACATAATTGTAAAAATATTGTCTTAATATCCCTAAATCATCCATCTCCTCCTCTCATGCATGCATGCTAGAGAGAATCTAGCCCAAGTTTGACTTACCTCTTTAACTACCATGCTCAATGAATGTTTGACCTGAACATAGATCTCATCAGTCTATTTAGAATTTTGGATTTAATTTCCATGAATATCACTCCATGTATGGATTTATACATTTTTTATGGGTATTTTTCAATTCTTACATACCTATTTCATACTCTTCATGACCACTTCTTTCATCTATAGTAGTGTTAGACATGTTGTAGAAGTATGAATTATCTAAAATCATCTTTGAAGTTTATGTGAAGGACTCTTGGGGGGTTGACAAATTGGCATATTATCATGTTTACCCATGAGAGATTTTTAAATTTCAATGTTGTAAATTTTTAAATTTTTCTTGTGTCTCCATTCTCTCATATACATGTAATTTTCACATTCTAAAATCCCTTTGTCTCCTTAACCTGCAAAATCTTTCAACAATTCACCTTGTAGACTTACAAGTGGTTTTAGAGGGTGATTAAATGGTAATATCATATATTATGAACCAAAGATACTTATATGTAGACTTAGTTGAATGTATTTATACCATAGGTCTCTTAAAGCTTCATCCCACATGAGAAACATGTTAGGAAACATACCATGAATCTTGTCAATGTCTTTTATGAAGGTCTTGAAGACTATAAACTTATTATATCATCTTAGAAACTCTAATTAAAGTTATGCAAGCCTGTAATATTATGAATATATTCTAATATATTTCTTATGAAACTTTTAAAACCTTGCCTTAGAGATCGATCTTTCTTCTTGATCTTAAACCTACAACTAAGCTTGTATAGAGGATGAAAACTATGCAAAATTTCCTACCACCTAATTTTGTATCTTAAAAAGCTTGTAGATAAGTGATTGAGACTTTCCTTGAGAGATTTAAAATATATATGTATTCTTAATACTTATTATTATATATTTTTAGCATTCAATAACCCCTATTTTCCACTTGGAATGGTCTACAAAATCTTAAGAATTTTATTTATTTCTTCAATATCATGGAGATCCTATTTATGATCTACATACTTATCTTCATGTGTATGTCCTTAAGATGTTTTCATGCCTACATGTAGGATTAGGTTAGCTCTAGAAACATTGTTTTATCATTATCTTCATAAAAAATTATTATATCATGTTGTAGGGCTCTAACTAGTTTGTAGTTCCTTGTAGGGTCTTAGAATTCTTTGGAAACATGTTGTCAGCTGACTACATGCATCTAGGTGTCTTTTTTTTGTGGATTAAAAAATATCTCACCTTGCCAAATTATTTCTTATCCTCCTTAAAATCATTTATAACCTAAACTCAAACATAGATACATCCTTTAAATCCTCTTGAAACTTCTTAAGGGCATGTGTAATCTCTCATGGAAACTTCCTAGCCATGAAACAAGTTGGTAATTATTTAAAACCTACCTATAATTTTTGATGTTTCCTTGATAACCCTATAGTTACATATTTATTATTTGAACCTCACTTTATAAGCATGTAACTTCATGTTTCATGATCATAATAACCTTTTCCCATGATCAAGGTATCTTGGGGACTTATTATAGTCTACTTGGTGAAGTCTTTTGGCCCAAAACATTTGAAATTTTGCCTTTAGGTCTCTTGGTCAATCATAAATAATGTTTATCACCCTACAGGCTTGTTTCACCCTTGAACATGATTGAAACCATGTTTTAAATATTTATTTAGACATTCAAGCATCTATGTCATGGCACTCCTTATTTCTATGCCTAAAAACTTGTTAAGGAGTCTTCCTAGGCTCAAAATTCTCATAAATGGCTTGCTTCCTCCTATACACATCAAGAAGTCCTTCAAAATCTTGTAAGATTTTGAAGAGCTTGGAATTTTTTACCTTGAAAATTTGTTTATTAAGTTCATTAGAATCACTTATACGCTATAAATAAAACATAGAGACTTTGAAATACTACTACAACTTCTCAGGGTTGTCTAAAATCTTGCTACATTGAGGTAGACCTTGTCTTCCCAGACATGCATTCAAGTTTCACCCATGAAACATGCTTGAAACCATAAAATTTTCATTGGCATACCTATATATCTAAACAAAGTATAAAACCCCTAAATCCCACTTGTAATAGTCATAATATTATTCTTGGATGACCATACTAATACTTTGTAGGATGTTTGAGAATCTATGAAGATAAATGGCAAACCTATATCATCATGATCATGTTTGAATGTCTTCATAAACCTACATATAGACCCTTACAACCAAAATAACACCTTGTAAACATGTTAAAAACACTTAGATAATGATTTTAGGCTAGGAAGAACTTGATTGATTAGTATTAAAACTATAAATCTCACTCTGCAATAGTCACGCTAATAAGATCTTAAATCTCTAAAGATTTCATATGATCATAAAACACTAATTCCTTGATCTGAAAGCTTGCAACTAGGTTAGATGTTTGGACCCTCTTCTAGCTAATGTTCATGAATTATTATGTGTTTAAGCTCACATCAACATGGACCTAAATATAGGGTTTAAATTTGATAATCATGCATGTAGATGTTTAAAAACCTACAAGGAAATCCTTGAAAACACATTACACAACCCTATAGACTTGTTTCACCTCCATTAAAGGATTAAATACTCATTAAACTCTATCTTGAAAAATTGAGGAGAGTCTTGAGACAATATAACATGTTACATGCCTATTGGTGGGGTATTTGGACTAATAATTCATTGTCTTAGCATTACATCCTTGAGAAATAGGACCTTGTAACCTATAATCATGGTTTCCTTCCTAAAACTTGCTTGGAAACATTAAACCTTGACCTATAAGTCCGTTTAGGATATTTGAGAAAATTATTACATATTA
>JARHVA010003341.1:2027500-2030000 GCA_037957365.1 Torreya grandis | reverse complement strand
CAAACTAATGATCTATAGGATCTCACCCAACTTATTAATAACCTTGATGATAAAACCATTTCTACTCCAAACAAAAATGGAACTCTTAAAAAGCTTTCCCTATTTACTAATGTAGTTGAGGAAACCAACACTACTCTTGGGAATATTCCTCCCAAAACTAATGTTGTAAATCCCCCATCTAATCCTAATAATCCATCTAAATATCCAAATATAATATAATTTATAGATTTAGTGTCTAAATTGCATTATCTAACCTTATATAATCTATTTTCAATACTTAGTAGGTAATTGTATTGTCCAACCTAATATATTCTATTTTTTAAATCTAATAACTAACTATATCAACCTACACGATACCGTCAATTTCTTATGACCAATGAAATAATTTAGAAAGTAAACATGATTATAAATTAACTAAGTAGTAAAAAAATCAAATAAGGGAGTTGTAACTAAATAGTTTGTGGTTAACTTATAACTAAAGTGTGTGTGTGTGTGTGTGTGTGTGTGTACACACACACACACACACACACACAAACTTTAGTTATAAGTTAAGCACAAACTCTTTAGTTACGCCTTCCTTATTTGATTTTTTTACCACTTAGTTAATTTGTTATCATGTTTACTTTATAAATTATTTCATCTAGCTTGGTACCATTCTATGTTGTGTGACAACTACATTGCTAGCTCAATACAGATATTTATGAATTTTTAAATATATCTTCTAGCTTGATATATATTTATATCTTTTTTATTTCAATGACCAACTAGATACATTTCTAATTTTTTTTTCTAACTTTGTTGACCAATTTAACCCATTTTATTTCCTCATATATTGGCCAACTTGGTATATTCCTTTTTATTAACAACCATTAATGTTGCATTTTTACCAAAATATATTAAATATCCAAATATAATATAATTTATAGATTTAGTGTCTAAATTTCATTATCCAACCTTATATAATCTATTTTCAATACTTAGTAAGTAATTGTATTGTCCAACCTAATATATTCTATTTTTTAAATCTAATAACTAACTAAATCACCTACATGATACCATCAATTTCTTACGACCAAATTCCTTCCACGTTATATTTTTAATATCCTTCACCATGATGTCACCTCTTATAATATTACTTACAAGCTCAGCCATTAATATTCTATATGGGTTGTTCTTTCATTCCCACCTTGTCCACCATTGAGGATGGTTCTTCATGGGGAAATTTCTCTCAACATCACTCTAGATGCATCAAATGCAACATGGTTTAAATCAACCAAACTGATGTTCTATAGGATCCAACCCAACTTATTAATAACCTTGATGATAAAACCATTTCTACTCCAAACAAAAATGGAACTCTTAAAAAGCTTTCCCTATTTACTAATGTAGTTGAGGAAACCAACACTACTCTTGGGAATATTCCTCCCAAAACTAATGTTGTAAATCCCCCATCTAATCCTAATAATCCATCTAAATATCCCAATATAATATAATTTATAGATTTCATGTCTAAATTATATTATCCAACCTTATATAATCTATTCTCAATACTTAGTAAGTAATTGTATTGTCCAACCTAATATATTCTATTTTTTAAATCTAATAACTATCTATATCAACCTACATGATACCATCAATTTCTTACAACCAATGAAATAATTTAGAAAGTAAACATGATAAGAAATTAACTAAGTAGTAAAAAAATCAAATAAGGGAGGTGTAACTAAATAGTTTGTGGTTAACTTATAACTAAAGTGTGTGTGTGTGTGTGTGTGTGTGTGTGTGTGTGTGTGTGTGTGTGTGTGTGTGTGTGTGTGTGTGTGTTGTACACACGTGCACACACACACACACACACACACACACACACACACACACACACACACACACACACACACACACACACACACACACACACACACACACACACACACACACACACACACACACACACACACACACACACACACACACACACACACACACACACACACACACACACACACACACACACACACACTTTAGTTATAAGTTAACCACAAACTATTTAGTTACACCTCCCTTATTTAATTTTTTACTACTTAGTTAATTTCTTATCATGTTTACTTTCTAAATTATTTCATCTAGCCTGGTACCATTATATGTTGTGTGACAACTACATTGGCTAGCTCAATACAAATATTTATGCATTTTTAATTATATCTTCCATCTTGATATATATTTGTCTCTTTTATTTCATTGACCAACTAGATACACTTCTAATTTTTTTTCTAATTTTGCTGACCAATTTAACCCATTTTATTTCCTCATATATTAGCCAACTTGGTATATTCCTTTTGATTAACAACCATTAATGTTGCATTTTTACCAAAATATATTAAATATCCAAATATAATATAGTTTATAGATTTAGTGTCTAAATTGTAGTATCCAACCTTATATAATCTATTTTCAATACTTAGTAAGTAATTTTATTGGCCAACCTAATATATTCTATTTTTTT
>JARHVA010003341.1:2007500-2025000 GCA_037957365.1 Torreya grandis | reverse complement strand
TTTCATTGACCAACCAGATACATTTCTAATTTTTTTTTCTAACTTTGTTGACCAATTTAACCCATTTTATTTCCTCATATATTGGCCAACTTGGTATATTCCTTTTGATTAACAACCATTAATGTTGCATTTTTACCAAAATATATTAAATATCCAAATATAATATAATTTATAGATTTAGTGTCTAAATTGTATTATCCAACCTTATATAATCTATTTTCAATACTTAGTAAGTAATTTTATTGGCCAACCTAATATATTCTATTTTATAAATCTAATAACTAACTAAATCAACCTACATGATACCATCAATTTCTTACGACCAAATTCCTTCCACATTATATTTTTAATATCCTTCACCATGATGTCACCTCTTATAATATTACTTACAAGCTCAGCCATTGATATTTTATATGGGTTGTTCTTTCATTCCCACCTTGTCCACCATTGAGGATGATTCTTCATGGGGAAATTTATCTCAACATCACTCTAGATGCATCGAATGTAACATGGTTTAAATCAACCAAACTAATGATCTATAGGATCCCACCCAACTTCTTAATAACCTTGATGGTAAAACCATTTCTACTCCAAACAAAAATGGAACTCTTAACAATATTTCCCTATTTACTAATGTAGTTGAGGAAACCAACACTACTCTTGGGAATATTCCTCCCAAAACTAATGATGTAAATCCCCCATCTAATCCTAATAATCCATCAAATTCCAATCATCCTCCAATTAATTATAATCAAAATTCCAATTTTAATCCTCTTCTAGATTCATCATAATTACTTGCATAAATGGTTCAACAATGGCCCTTATGCAAGCATCTTGTAGTAATAAAATTCTTCAAATGCAAACCCAGATTTAAAAATGGATAATCAACACTCAAATTATGAATAATCAACCAAGCCAAAATTACATACCACCTCTTATAAATGTTAAAGGTAACATAATTCTTCAACCACCCATGCATAACAAGATGCTTCAAAATTTTCAAAATGAACATTCAACTCTCTTATTATTTTCCATAGATATTAGAATTTTTTTATCTAACTCTCACATATGATGGGACTAAATATCATGCCTTACATCTTAAACCCTTAGAAATCTCTATGATGAATGGGTTCAAAATAATACTTATGTTACTACAAATATTTTAGCCAAAATAGTTGTTGGATATGCACTAGATTGGGAAGATAAAATTCCTTCACATCACATTCTCTAGTTAAGGTGTTCTAACATAATGAAATTCCTAAAAATAAAGTTAGAAAATTCATTATCACTAAGAAACTTCCTAATGAATCTACTCAAAATTTCATCAATGAGGGAAATCATTAATGAATCAAGCAATCCATAACATGAGTGATGATAATTTTTTCAAACCCATTGTTATCACTCTTAAATACCCTATTCAATACAACATTATGATGTTGTATAATCAAGATTTAGAAGAGGCTTTTGATCAAGCAAAATGACAAGATTTCCTTATGGCTCAATTTGAACCATCATAAAATAACAAAAGGGAATATATTAAAACCTCAACCAATGGAATCAATAATAATCCTTCTCAAGATAATCATCCCCCACCCAAAGTGGGAGCATCACCCAAATTCCTCCACACCCTCTGCTCAATAAGTATGAAATTAAGAAGTTGTTATCTCCATGTAAACCATGCATCTACTCTACTACCCCTCCATCATGGTATGATCTTAAAAAATTTATTAGTTCCATGCTAATATTAGTCATTATCATGAAACATGTCATGTTCTCAAAAAACTTTTGGTAAATTCCCTATTAAGGGAAAACCTCAATCATGACCTCATCATGAAGGAATTCTATAAAAAATATTTTAAAGCATCTAAGAACCAACATTATAGTACTAAATCTAAAAATCAAAAATGTTAAAAATTACTCAAGTGTATAATCTTAATACACAAAATTTAAATGAATTCACTTACGTTAGTGATTATAAATATGTTCATTATTATGGTATATCTAAATTTTTTAATGTGATAAAAATTAACTACATTTTAAGCCGGCTCAAAAATATCACATCACTAAACCTAAGAATCCCTTTCCTAAGACATTTTTTTAAGGATACTACTATTTTGACTAAATCATCTTATGATTTGTTACCTAGTGATGAACATGCTCCAAAATAGAAGACTTAACCTAGTGCATCCAATCCTTCTACTACCATACCTCCTAAAGTAACTATCACCAATCAATATTAAAATGTTATTAATTTAACCTTAAATCACAATCGAATTTACTAGATTAAATTAATTCCATTCCTTGAAAAATTAATTTAATGGAACTCATGATAACATCACCATATCATCAAAATTTGATAATGCAACAATTGCAAGACATTGAAGAATCCTCATCTAGAAAAACTGAACTAGCTCCCCAACCTTTCGAATGTCCTACACCTATAGAAGTGCACTATAGAAGTGCATACTATTTAAACCATTTATAAAAATTATTCCTATAAGAAACTATCCATATATTTTTCATAAAAATACATGATTAATGATGAAATCATCTTTTTTGCTAATGATCCACGTATTTTTGTGAATATTGATCAACAATACTTTAACAAGTAATTATTTTTTGGATAAAGTCTAAAGAATCAATGTTACCCTTTGGTTAATCCAACAAATTGGATATTCCAAAGATGACCTGAAGAAAACAAGACTTATATGCCATGGATTTGAAAAAAATAATAAAAAGACTCTTGGTTGCATTTGGATCCCTATAACTATTGGATCCAATACAATACACACTAAGCTAATGGTTTTATACCTTCCACTTTTAAATAATATTATTTTACGCCATCCTTAGACTCATTACATGAGATATATTTCATCTTCTAGTTTCCAACAAATTAAGTCCAATCATGATGGAAAACATTAAAATAATGATGTTGATCCCAACCCATGGGGTCTTAAACTAACTAATCCTAAAATGTAGTATTGCATCCCCACCATTTCTCATACTAATAGTCCTCCTCTTCCCAAGTTTATCAACATGAATCTTAATTTTAATCCACTCTTATTTATTATGATTTCAAAAAACCCAATGAGTTACAAACTATTTGTAATACTACTAGACTCTTTACATAGTAAAATGGATTCTTCCATCTCCTATGTCTATAGATAGGAAAACTCCCTTGATTGATGACGATACTAAAATTCCACCCCTATTCAATGCCCATGAAGTTTCATATATAAAATATGAATTCATTTACAATGATTTGTGGGTGGCCAAACTATTTCAAGAGCTTAAATAATTTCCCCTCAAATGGTTAGTAAAATTGGTGTATCTACCAAAGATACTTTCATTGAAAATTCTCAACAAATTACTCATGAGTGTAATATTTATCCATCATAAGATGATGATTACATAGTTTTCAAATCCCAATAATGGAGATTTTATGTAATTCATTATCATAAAACCCTTCCTAAAATATATGTTTTTGATTTAGATGTTCATTAAGTTTATATCTCATTCAATTCTAGTCATGATGAGAGTGACATATAACCTCAAGGTTATGTTCCTCTTATCAACCCACTATTAGAAAATATTACATGATTTATTCAATAGTTTTTATTTCCAAAACCATATTAATGGTATCGATTAGATCAATACCATTTAGGAATCTTCCAAACCTATTAGTTATATTGGCAAATCTAATACATATAATTCCATTCAATAGTTTTTAAACTATATCATCCTACCCAATACATTTCAATCTTTTATGTCAAACTATATCAGTCGATAATTAGGAAATGTTGATACAATTTTATTAACATCCATAGGTACAACTAAATATATTAGCCTGGATAATATAGTCAAAATTAATAATACTTATGCTAACTATACAAACCATACAAATATAGTTTAGCCATATATTACTATATTAGATCATATTACCATATAGAAAAAATCAACTTCTCATCAAGATCTTGAAATCACCTTAGATTTAAATCCACCAATTTAAGACAAATACACTTTAAGTTTGATAATAATTGTAATATCATTCTTGATATTGAGATATACATTAAATAATGCATACCATTATGTATGATTCTTAGTGAAGAAGAGCTCCTAGAACTAATCCATGCTAGAAAGCCCCAACTTCTATGTCAACATCATAAGCTTATCCATTGTGAGAAAATAGCTCAACGCTTTAGTAAATTTTACACTATTGTCAACTCTATGTCTAATCCCATTTCCAAACTTATTTCTTCTCCATATCATTTTCAAGATAAAAACACAATGTTTATCAAATAAACTCAAGTAATTAGCTTTGGTACAACTAAAAATCCTAAGATAGTTCTCATCTCTAAAGAAGTTCATCTTAAAGAAAAAAATAATTATAGCATATTTTTAGACAAATATCACAAAATATTTTCTTTATCATATGAGGACATTCCCAACATAGACCCTAGCACTAGTGGCATATCCAAATGTGAAAACCATTATTTAAAAGTAATGTAAGTTCATGCCTAAGGTTTCTAATTTATGTCACAAAGAAGTTACCAAGATCCTATATGCTAAGTTGATTCAAATCATAGATTACCCAAAAAGGGTATCCAACATAACACCATTTTCAAGAAAGTCATTATGGTCATTTGAATTTATTTTAAAATTTGTAATATAAACTCAATATGTCCTAAATATAATTTTCATTTAACTTTAATTGATGATATTATTGATTCTACAACCAATTATGAGATGCTTTTCCCCTCATGGATGGTTTTTGGGGTTGTAATCAGATTCATATTTCCCTTGAGGATCAACATAAAACAACCTTTGCTATTGATTGATGAACCTATTGCTATTTTAATATGCCATTCGACCTTAAAAACACTAGATAAATTTATCAACATGCAATGACACACATATTACATGATATCATCTAAAAAATAGTGGAAACTTATTTGTATGACCTTATAGCCAAATTCAAGTGTCGTGCAAACCATCTTCATGACCTAACTATCATATTTGATTGCCTTATTAAGTATAAATTTAATCTCAATTTGCATAAATGTTTTTTTATATGTGACCTTTAGAAAAATCTTAGGAGTTTTTTCCTCACTCCAAGGGATTTACATAAATCCATCCAATATCAATGTTATTCTCAATATTCTTATACCTCAATCCATTCCTAAAATCCATACTTGGAAAACTTGGGTAAATGCACATATTTGTTCTTATGTTAGCTTACCCTACATACTTTGTAAACTCCTTTCTCAATAAAAAGTGTTGTGCATGAATGGATTGATGATTTTTAGAAAGCCTTTGATAATGTGAATAAATAATTAATTTATCCTCCTACTCTATGAACACATTCTAATTATCACCCTCATATATTGTATACCTCATCTATCCTCTTTTGTGTTGGGGTAATGGTAGCACAAAAATATGAGCCTAACAAAGAATACACCAATTAATATATTAGATGAGATTAGATAGATTATGAGACTTGATACCCAAAGGTGGAGTGTGACTATCTTGAAATTTACTTCACCATTGAAAAATATTCAACATTATATGCTTTATTGTACCACCTATATTGTTGTCTATTTTGACACCTTCACCATTTTTATCTAGGCTTTCTTTCCTAGAGACCAAATTGGAAAGTGGATGGTACATCAGTAAAGTGATAAGAATGAAAATTTTAGATGTAACAAGTGGGAAAACCTAAATATTCTATGATAAATTCCATGATCTGCCATTTTTAATTTCTTTTTGGGTTCACCAATATTAGTTTCAAGACCATACTCTTGTCTAAGGTGAAATTCTAGGGGTCTTTAGGTGTCTTGGTATTTATTTTCTCCTCTATATTGTCTAAGTGCAAACTCTCTTGTGATAGTCATATTTATCACCCATGTTTGGTTTTTCCAAATCTATATGGATAGAAAAAGTCAAAAGAGTTAAAATCCATATCATAAAATTGAAATTATATCTTCAAAGTTATATCACACCAAAAAATATGATATTTTTGGTACATATCATATTATATTTGAAATTCAATCTCCATAATTGGCCTAGTGAAATAGTCAAGGTCCACTGAAATGTATTAGGCCAACCAACTAGGGTAGGAGGTATCATTACATCATTATCTATCTTCTTAAATTATGGTTCCACCTAATTACTCATGCAAGTACTCAATATTTTTAATAGATTGATGGCTCTATATGGGGTCATAAGGAGTGGGCAACACATTGTGGGAGATTAAGATCTTTTTATTTATCATGCATGCTAACCTTCATGGGATGATATTTAGCCTAATTTTATGTTTACAAGGAAAGGTTCTCTAGGGCCATTGATGTTAAAAATTCTTAGTCTTGATAACTTGATTTGAGTGTATTGTTTCTAGTAAATAAAATGTTTTCACCTTATTCATGCCCTATCCCCACCTCTATATCCCCCCCTTAACATGGAGGTTTAATTATAAATTTTTAATTCCTATTTATCCATGTGTTTTAGACATGGAAGAAATATGGTAGTTCCATATTTTTCATCTTTAGAATAGAGGTTTCATCTTTGAGTTGTTGAAATATTATTTATTGGTCATTGCCTTATATTTCTAGGATTTATCTTAGTTATGTTTCCTACCTTAATTTTTTATTTTTTATGGTACATCTAGTCTTATTTTTCCCTTTCATTTATTTTAATATTTCATATGTTTGTGAATCATTCAATCTCTTTTCTATTTTTAATTTCACATATTTTGTTGAGTTTAGTTTGTTAATCCTCTAACATTGATGATTTTATCATACAATAAATATTTGTATCCTTTCATTCATTTTTATTATTACCTATCTTACTTCACATGAATTTATGGGGTTTTAAAGTCCTAAGTAGCCTTGGTGTTTGGGCTTACATGTTCTCCTTTTTTATCTACTTGAATGGATAGTTTGGTTTTAACCTAGCCCTCTCGATCTTGGATTGACAAAATTTTCCAATATTTTTAATAATTTATAATATTATTTAATTTACATTCATTTATTGATCATCTTACATATTCACACATTGTTTTTATCCATTTTATCCTTATGGTTTCTCAAATGTAGTTTATACATGCTCCATGATTGAGACTATGATATTTTCATGTAGCCATTGAGAGAAAAGGTATGTTAAGATATGTATCTAGTGATTTCTATTATTCATTTATCAAAATTTATTTTATCATTTATTTTTATTTTAGTTTTTATTTTTTTATCTTTCTTTCCCCAAGCACCATCCTATGTTACACTATTGTGACATGTGATGACATTCAAGTGGGGCATATATATATACACACCTAGATATTTTAATTTTTATCACTTTATTGGTGATTTTTCTTGTAGTAGTTTTTCAATGCTTAAATATCCATAAGTTCATGTCTTAAAGAGTTCATTAAGAATGGGGTTGGATCAAATCATGGTACTTTGAAATGTTTGCATACTATCATGTTAAACCATCACTACTATTATCTTACCTCCTCTAAGAGTCTATTTTTTAGCTTCCATATATCCTAGGTTATTATCTTAGTTTATAATTTCCATTTCATTATTTTTCCTCGATTTTATTATATCAATCAGTTCGATAGAGTTTTAGGTCTATCTTCTAACATGTGTATTATATCAGCCTAGATGATATCATACTATGCCAACTGACATCTTCCAACTATATTGGCTTGGCTAATACCATCATCTTAGAGTTTAGTGTTGGTTTTGGGTATTAAATCCACACACACACACACACACACACACAAACACACACACACACACACACACACACACACACACACACACACACAGAGAGAGAGAGAGAGAGAGAGAGAGAGAGAGAGAGAGAGAGAGAGAGAGAGAGAGAGAGAGAGAGAGAGTTCATATTTAATTCCTATTAATATATATCATATTCATACACTCTGCATGCACTCACAATTTTTCCTTAAGAAAGTATTTGGGAGTGTCAGTGGTTTAGAATCTTATCTTTGAGCTCTTATCTTATGGTTATATTTAATATCAATGTTAAATGTCTTTGGGAGTTTTTAACTCAGAATATCTAGGTATTGATCCAACCATTTTATTTATTTAGCATTAAACATCTCTTACAAATTAGCCAAAGTGGGAGATTGAAGCATTGTCGGGTCCACCCCAAAAAAGGTATTTCTATCCCTACACTATTTTCAATGATTAATATATTAGATATTTTACATTAATTTTGGATGTTTGTATGTATCTTTTGTTAGGATCTTCCTTATATAGAATAAACTATTATATGTATATATATGGTTGCTTATGTTTTTCATTTATCATTTTAGGTTGCATAGACCCCCATTTGGTTGAATATATCACCTTACCTTTTTTACTATCACTTACTCATCATATACTTTATTTTTACCCCTTTACAATATTTTACTTTACTTAAATAACTATAATAATAGTTACAATAATTTACCTTTATTGAGGTTTAGTGAGATATATATCCCTTTGTCATATGCTTAGGCTTTGCAACCCTTTCCTCTTGACATTTGAGTTATAGGTTACCCTTTTCTATATCTACATATATCATTGGTCCTTACATGCTTATCCAAGTATACACATGATCTATTTGATTGAAATTATTTGAATCCTATCTATTGATATAAATAAGATAGTTTTAGGTCATCTTATCATGTGCATAAAAATAGTATGATACTCTTTCATTTGTAATATTTTACATATTATTTTTTATACAAGGATAAAAAAGTTTTATTAAATGAATGTTGTTGTGGATAATGGATTCCTTTCCACATACTCTGAATATTATATGTGTTGTAATATGAGTAATAATTATAAATCTAGTTCTATACAATGGCCACATATGTAAATTTATTGTAAAATATGTTGGTCTTATACATCTAAGGCTAATTTATTGTTTATGGTTTTCTCTCCTATGTATTATGTCGCTTCTACAATTGCTTACACTATTTACAATGTTATTCTTACTCACATTTATTTATTGATTTTTTGATTGGATTGGGTAGGTTTTTCTTGTATTTTAAACCAATATTATATGGATGTTGTAATTCACTTGTCAAATGTTGTCCTTTCCTTGGATTTTGAAGATGTATTATGTTTATTCTAGCATAATCTTATTTTTTCTTCCATCACAATCTCTTCTTCAAATTTATATTTATGTTAATTATTTAAGTGTAGTTGTCTTTTTAAATGTGGAGGTTTTTCCTTCACTTGTTTCTAATTATATGGATCAATGGTCAAATCATGTAAAATTATTGATATCAATGAAAAGGATGATGAACCCTCCAACCTATTTTACCAATTGAAAAAAATGAGCTAAAGGAAAAATATATTTTGTTCTTATCATGTTTTGAATTCAAAACATGCTAGGAGGAGGAATGTAATGTACCTATAGAGATGATATTATGATGTATATTGGTGGGTGGATATATTATGATGTGGCACACATCCTCCTCATATGCATATTATATGGATTTATATGAGTAAATTTTGTTATATATTATAATGGACCATGATTCTATTTACATTAGGATTAATGATATACCCATCTAGATGGGTAACTTATAGTATTTATTATATTGGCCATTGAGTCAAATTATTTTAGGATTAGTATTATACACATCCATAAGGATAACTTATGGTATTTATTATATTAGGTAGTGAATCGGTCTACATTGGGATTAATGATATATCTATTTATTATTATAAATGGATTTATATAAGGAAGGGCATATCATTGCATAATAAAATAAATGATAGATATGGTAATTAGAGTATATGACTTAATAAAGAGATTGTTCCCTCAAAGAGGCATGTGATAGTGGAGTTTTCCCTTCCCCATAGATATTATTATATGGTGTTTCCCTACCTAAAGGGTATTTTTGAATATAATTAATAATAATGAATTTAGTCCACACACCTCTTGTGTTTTTCAATCTATATCTTTCTAAATATTATTAAATGTAGTTTTGGTATTAAATTTAAGGTTTATAATAAAGATGAAAACTAGTTGATACAATAAAACCATGGTTGGTATTATAGGTAAAAATTTATGGCCAATGTATCATATTAAAATGTTTGATATAGTAGGAGATAAAATAACATGGATAATACATTATGTACAAAATGAATGTCATAGGAAATAATTAGATGTATGATCCCATACAATTATGGTTGATATAGTCGAATAGAGAATACATGATTGGTATAGGATAAATTGTAGATGGATAATGTATTAAGGAGATAAAAATTGGTCGATACAATATAAAATAGAAAAAAAAATCAATGAAATTTTTAGGAAGTTTTTAATTTTGATTTCAAATTTTGTATCAAAATATAACTAGGTATTGTTATTTGACATTTTGTAAAGGTGTTGATGAATATGGAGGAGCATATATGTGAGTTACATACCAATCTATTGGACAAACTATCAGATGTGGACATATCATGTATAATCATCTTTTGATTTAGAGAAATCATGGATATGTTTTAAGTCCTTGTTAGTGCATAACTAGTAACCATGTTTCTTAGGTATTGGAAATAGATCATAGACACCTTTAGATGGGTGGGTGGGTGGGGATATGGTGAAGGTGGTTATCCAATAGTGGATGTTAATTATATAATAGGGCTACTAATAGAGGGTAAACCTATGATTTTTATGTACATTTATCTATAGAAAATCACCAGGAGACGAATCAATTGGCCATAGGCCCTGATGAATACAATTAGTTGAAGTTGATCATTAGAATCTTCATAATTTATGTGTCAATAATTATAAACATATAGAAGGTCATAATTGCCTTAATGTCCATGAATTAGTTGTGTCACAAGTTGGTTTGAATTATGTTATTTTATATTAATAGTATGTGCCCTTTTTCTTTAGATTAAGGCATAATGTATAATAGGGGAACTACCATTTGGGTATATCTAGTACACAAATTTTAGGGAATACTAAGCTAAGGACAAAAAAATGGCTCCCATGACATTATTTACTTGATATATATATATATATATATATATATATATATATATATATATATATATATATATATATATATATATATATATATATATATATATATGAGAGGTTACCTATGTATTAGTTAGCAATAATTCCACACTATATAGAGGACCACCTACCTCAGGTTAAGAGGTGGAATTAGGATCATGTAGTGAGATAATATTCTCTACGATTAGTGTTAGAGATGATACATAGAGACAAAATCATATGGATGCAATAATAGGGTACCATGGACACATGGGTTACATGGCCATCTATGTTACATACATAGGTAATGGATTGGTTCATAAGATAATACACCTAGTGGACTAAACCTCATTTTTACATCTGGGTTCTAAAACATTTCAAAATAGTGCACTTGGTAGTACCACTAGCAATCCTACCATATTTGGTGCAACATTCAAGGGAGCCACAAGGAGAAAGAGATATGTCATACCAAATAATGTCCTAGTTTTTATAACTAATCATGTACTACATGGTTGGAGATAATGACATCAACAAAAGTGAGAGAATATGATATAAAAGTAGGAAAAAGATAATCCTGATGCACTTATGGGGGAAGCTATTTTATTAAGATGAGATAGATGGCTCATACAAGGATGAGTGAAGCCATTATGACATTAGGTATTAATATTATAGTAGGAGAGGTGGGTAGTGGCTTGATTAAGCTTGAGATGAGACATCAAGCCTATCCTTAAAGGTAGAGAAGGTAGAGAGACTATCATAGAGGATCCCCCATGCTTACATAAGAAGGAACATACATTAACTAATTTAATATCACTTTAATTTATATTCTTATAGATATACATGTTAGTTATTGGTGAGAGATTTAATTGTAGATAATATATATGAGATATGATGTTCACCTTGGTTTTTTTTGTAGATTCCCTAATGGAGAAAACATGGTGGTACTCAATGGTTAAGACCATGCACCACGAGACCTTATATTATATGTTACTTCATCATGACACCACATAAATGTGTGATCCATGTATTTATAATTCCAAAGGTCATGCTAGTTGGTTTAGGGTAGTAGGTGTGGTTACATAAGACATATGGTGGTGAGATCATGTTTCTAGTACTACTACTACAATATTCCCAACATGAAGAGAGGATGAAACATGGAATCACATGGTTATAACATAAGTTTTTTTCTCTCTCTCTCTCTCTCTCTATATATATATATATATATATACACACACATATACATATATATATATATATATATATATGTATGTATGTATATATATATATATACATACATATACATATATATGTGTGTGTTTATATGTATGTATGTGTGTGTGGGTGTGTGTGTGTGTGTGTGTATATATATATATATATATATATATATATATATATATATATATATATTGAGAGAGAAGGAGAGAGAGACCTAGTTATGTATGTAGTTATCCTATGGATACGAAGAGTGTCAAAGTAATGAATCCTTGACCTAGAGATAGAGCTAACTGGCACATAATGGTGTTAGAACATTTAATGTCTAAGTGGTGAAATTATAAGACACTTAATTCATTTTAGGTAATAAAATAATAATCATTCATTATTTATTAAATAATTTTAACAACCTCATGTAAATAAATAATAAAATATAAATTATTTATTACTTATCAATAAAAATAAAACATAATTATTTATTTTATTATTGGTGATTTAAAATGTTCTTAGAATGGTTGGACCCATTGGTTAAAATGGTCACCTCACTTCAAATTTCATTATAAAATAGTGTTTACCCCTATTTTTTAAATTGTATGCATTCTAGCTTACTCGAGTGATTAAGATTTTTGTGAAGGCATTAGAGAGGAACCAAAAAAGGAAGAAGTTTTTGTATTGGGGTTATAATTGGTTTCTTAATCATTGAATATCACTCAAGGTTTTTTTTACCTCATGGAGTTTTTGCCACTTTAAATAATTGAATTCTATGTCTATTTTTTTATATTTATTCCATTATTCTTTGCTATCAATTACTCTTTTATATCCTATTCATTAGTTTATCTATTTTATCATGGTTTTAGAGCTTTGAGGGAGTATATTTGATTGGCAAACTTATTATGAATTGACACATTAAATTCAAAGATTTTTTTTTCAATCCTAGTATGGCCTATTGTACAACTTAAAAATAATAAAACTCATTAAAATTCAATTGAAAGATTCAGTAACCTAAAAGTTGTGGTTAAGAGGTAGATTTACTATGTCATGAAGCATCTATTTAGTTTATTGTTCAATTATCTATTTTTATGTTTCATGAAGCATGATAGTGTTACAATTCTACATTTTCATTAAATATTCTACTATTATGACATTAACATTATGTTTTTATTGACTATTATTAGTTAGATTATATGTGGTACTAGTTGCAATAGTGTTGGGATGCATGTTTAAATTTATACTTATTGAGTTCATGGACTTTTTACTATAGTTGATAATGTTACTAATCTATACTAATTTATCAATTATCAACATAATGTAATTGATGTCTTTTTTTATGGTTGTAGGTTTTATCTATGAGATATGAAAATTTTGGAGGTTATACTCCTAGAATCAAATTAATTTTGAGCACATCGCCATATCCAAACGGTATGCTTGTTGATTTCATTTTGTCCTTAGGACACCTTGATTGGTCATTATGTTTCTCAAATATGGTCCTTATTATTTTTGTTATTGTTGTACTTTATTAGATGTCATTATTATAATTATTTATTGTATTTCTTTCCATTATGTGTTTTATGTGTCATATTCTTTTTCTCATGCACTTAGATCCATTCCTTTTCTCCTACATAGACTTATGATTCTTTATGCATCCCTTCATTGATCCTATTAACCTACATTGAAAATTACATAGACTCACTTAGACCTAACACCTTGGAACCCTCAATATCCTCCTTGGGAACACTTATCACCCTACTCCCTTATTATAACCCTTCAACCTAGTGAGAGGATCTTCCTTGCAATAAATTGATAAAAATACATAAAATAACATATTTATAAAACTAGCTAAAGCACTAAAATGATTATATTGATCACAAACCACTTCAAGGGGAAAACCTCCTTTGAGAAATCTCAATACAATAAATTCATGGATGCCTTCATTGGCATCAACACTTATATATGAATTATAATCTAAGCGACTACTACTTCCCATGAATGTGGGATAAAATAAAATGCTCATGGGATGACTTACAAAGCATATGCATCCATAAAAACTAATAAACTAACAAATTAAAGAGAAGAGATATCATGGGTTCATAACATCCCCTCCCTCTTAGAAAAATCTTTGTCCTCAAAGATTTAAATGTCAGAATTGGTGATGAATCTAAAATATTGGTTCCCATGTTGCATATTTTGGTTGCATTCCATGCCAATAAATTAAAACATTGATGATGGAGTGGGAGTGAATTTGACATGTGTGCCTATCTAAGATTGCCTCCAACTCAACAAGAATGGATCCTTCATTATCAAGTTCTAGTAAAATAGTTTACACTCTGATGTTTGTGCCAAGAACTTTCCTCAAATAAGAGACATGATATAATGGGTGAACTCAGGAAGAAGGTGGGAGCTCCAACTTATAAGCAACTGACCCAATCTTGTAAAAAACTTTATAGGGCCCATAAAACTTGGGATCTATCTTATGATGCCCTTTGATTTATAGAGAGGATTACTTATAGGGCTATAGGTGAAGAAAAACCATATCACCTACTTGAAAAATACACTCAAAAAAGTGGTTGATATGTTTTTTTTTTAAATTTTATTTTGTGTCATATGAAGATTTTCCCATAGGGACTGAGGATCTAATCCTGGGTTTGAATAATCATGTTGACCACTTCAACTAATGAACTATTAGGGGTGTACGAAAGGAACACTAGTGGTGCTTGACCATAGACTACTTCATATGGAGTAATTTTCATTGAAGTATGGTAGGAGGTATTGCACCACCATTCAGTGAGAGGGAGCAACTTTTCCCACTAATGTTATTTTTCTAAGGTGAAGTAATGAAGGAAAGTTTCCAAGCATTTGTTGACAATTTTAGTCTAGCCATCTGTTTGTGGATGATACTCAAAACTCATCTTTAGTTAGGTATTGATGCATTACAATAGTTTTATCCAAAAATGTTAGGTGAAGGTTGCATCATGATTTAACATAATGGATGAAGGAATGCCAACAAGAAAGAAAATCTAGTCCAAGAAAATTTGTGTGATTGTAGAGGTAGTTAGGGTTGGTTGAGGGCACAAAATTGACTATATTTGGAGAGGCAGTCAACCACAACCAAGATCACCATTTTACCTCTAGATTTAGGGAGCCCCTTAATGAAATCCATAGAAATATCTATCCAAATCCTATTATGGATGGGTAAGGGTTTGATCAACCTAGGGATGAGTGTTGTTTCACCCTTATTACATTGGTCGGTATCACATTCAACCACCATCTATTGAATTTCCTTTTTCATTCCCTTCCAAAATAAGTTGCATCATGCCCGCTTATAAATTTTAAGAAACCCTAAGTGCCCTACAGATAGATAAGCATGGAGTTTATATAATATAGCTTACTAAAGATATATGCTCTAGGGAAGTACTAGATGACCCTTGTATCACAGACAAGCACCATCCCAAGAATAATGTCGTACAATCAAGGGGTTAGTGGCCAACTATTAAACGATTTTAGATAATGAACATTCATTAACATACCCCTATTATACAGTGTCTAGCCAATTCATAATAGGCATGAAAATAGTTAAAAGGGAAGCTTTATCTGTAACTATGTGAGATAGAGCATCAGCCATAATATCGTCCTTACCCTTCTTGTAAGTTATCTCATAGTCATAATCCATGAGTTTGCTGACCCATTTCTATTATTATGGGGTAAAGACCCATTTTTATAGGAAATATTTTAGACTTTGGTGATTAGTTTTGATGTAAAAATGATTTCTTAGTAGGTATGGCTACCACTTTTATTCTACATGTAAAATGACCATCATTTCCTTATCATAAGTAGAGATCACTAAATTCTTGATAGAAAGGGATTTTTTGGTGAATACAATGGGGCATCCTTCTTGAAAGAGAAAAGCACCAAGTCTATTGATGAAAACATCACTCTCGATAGTGAAGGTCTTGGTAAAATTTGGCATAGCTAGAACAGGTGTAGTACACATAGCTTGTTTCAATTCTTTAAATGCACACTCAACAACTTGTGTCCAAGTAAAAGAATCCTTTTTCAACATAGATATTAGTGGAGCTATAATATTCCCATAATCCTTGACAAACTTGCAATAGTATTTAGTTAGCCCCAAAAAACCATGGAGGCTCTTGAGCGTCTGAGGATGTGGCCAATTTGTCAAGGCAACTATTTTTTCAAGATCCACCTGAACCCCTTGGGATGTTATAATATGCTTGAGATACTCCACTTTATCCTAGCTAAAAGTACATTTGGAATATTTTTCATAAATATGATGGCCAGAGAGAAGTTACAGTGTGAGCTCCAGATGTTAAAGATGCTCAAACCATGTTTTACTATAGATGAGGATATCATAAAAAAAGACTAGAATGAATTTATGTAGGTAGGGTTGGAATATTTCATTCATCAATGCCTAAAATGTTGAAGGAGCATTAGTGAGGCCAAAGGGCATGATCAAAAACTCAAAATGGCCATCATGTATATGAAAAGTTGTCTTAGGGATATCATCCTCATAAAGCTAGATCTAGTGATATTTCGAGTGGAGAAAAATAAGCACCATGAAGCTCATCAATAATAGGGATCAGGAACTTATCCTTGATTATGAGGTGATTAAGTTCAAAAAAATCAATGCAGAGGTGCCATGACCCATAGTTTTTCTAGATAAGAACTATGGAAGAATATGGGCTAGTATTGGGGCTAAGTCTCAAATTAGCATCTTGATCTTGGTCTTTTTCTGAAATGGGTATCGGTAAGGCTTGATGTTTGGAGGAATGCTTCCAAGAAGGAGTTGAGCATGGTTGTCCTCTAGTCATGAAGGTGTCAATCCCACTAGTTTAATAAAGACACGTGCATACCTCTGTAGAATGGTTTATAGATCAAAAGGAGTAGTGAATACTATTGATGGTTGCATTTTAATGGAATAGAGATAGGTAATGATTCCATGTGAATTCTTATTAAGAATATTTTCCATGTTATGTGAACTTATGATGCTTAGATATCCTAGTTGTAATAATTTTAATGTGTCTTTTTGTTTATTATCTAAAAACTGCATCTAAAGTTTAACAAAATCCTATAAGATGGGTCTAAGTGTGAATAATCATTGGGCTCTCAAAACAACATCACATCCACCTAAGGACAAGGAAAACATGTTGGAGCATAAATTATAATCTCCAATAGAGATATGAACATTGTGACACTTGCTTTTGTAAGGTAATGTACCCCCATTGACAATCATGACTTCAAATTTGGAGCAAGGATGGAAAAA
>JARHVA010003341.1:1905000-2002500 GCA_037957365.1 Torreya grandis | reverse complement strand
GTCAAAATCATGTTGTGTTTTATATACAATTACATATCTTGATTAGGGTTATTAACATTTTGGACTCTTGGTTATTTGAATATGTTATGTGTTATATTGACCTTCTAATATTTGACTATGTTATATTGCATGTTTGGAAATAACTATTAGTGACTAGGTTAAATTTTTGTGTTTCATCTATGTGTAATATATGAATCATTGAGCCATTTTGGTCTCTACCATTTTCTTAATCAATAGTAATTTTGATTATGTGGTATTCTTATTATCTAGGTGATGAATGTCTTGGTTATATCGTAGGTCAATTGTGTTACTGTTTTATGTAAGGTGTTGAACTATACATGTGTGTGTGTGTGTGTGTGTGTGTGTATGTATTTATGTATATATGTAGATATGTATATCTATGTATGCATATATGTATATATGTATGTATACATGTATATACGTATACATACATACATACATACATGCATACATATATATATGTATGTATGTATGTATATGTATATGTATATGTATATACATGTACACATACACACACATATATAGACATATATGCATACACACACACACACATGCACGCACGCACGCGCACACACACACACACACACACACACACACACACACACACACACACACACACACACACACACACACACACACACACACACACACACACACACACACACACACACACACACACACACACACACACACACACACACACACACACACACACACACACACATACACACACACACCTTTTGGCTTTGAGATGTATTTAATTTAAGTGAATGTTTTATCTTATTATGTTAAGACTGGGTTATTTTCAATTAACTATACTTTCTTTGCCATGGTCTTAGATCACAACCCTAGTATTTTGTTTGATTGGGTCATGATTATTATTGTGTTTGGTCTTGATTATTATTGTTTCAATCATGATTATTATTGATTTGATTACTTTATCTCATTTTGTGTTTATGATGTCTTATTTTATGGCTACATCATTTTATTGACTATGTTAGCCTTTGTATCAATGCTACAAGATATGTTTATGATGTGTGAGTGCATATTCATAGAGTTATCTTTGTGTTATGACCATTGGGTCTTTAATAGTTTGGGAATAATATTGATGGAATCAATTTTATATGATAACTATGTCAATTAAAGTTTGGAAATAAACTTTGTCATGTATGTAAAATCTGAGCCTATTGCTCTTGAAAGCATGTATATTTTTATGCTATTGGGATTGATTTTATATTCTATTTTGTGATTTTTTTAATTAATTTTTTACTTAAACATTTTGGTTAATTATTGGAATGTGTGGATTATCATTCCTAGACTGGACCTGAATAGTAAAGAGTGTTTATTGGTGGTCTAAACATTTAAAGATGGCCAAAATTTTGGACAATCATACATTCAGGGAGCTAACCCTTAAACCTAGAGGCTCACTTCCACTATAGGTACACCCACATACCTAGAAGTGTTCCCATGTTTCCTAAATCTAGAATAGGCTTGAACACCCTCTTCTAAGATGAAATATTTAGTGACAATAGTTCTGGCACACCTAGTGGGACCAAGGTCTAAGAGAGTGGAAATATTTTTGGCGTGTCTTTCCTCTAATCAACTTTTGAAAACAAGCAATCTAGCACCAATGGCAACTATGAATTCTAACATTTGATTATAAATAGCTCAGGTATATTTAGTTGAATATTTTGATCAATTATTATATCTTATTTAACATATTAGGTTAATTTTAAAAACTATGGTGAATACCCCTATCATGAACCTCCCTATCAACCTTGCTATGAACCACATTTTACTCCTCAATAGTCCTATCAAAAATCCTATTAGTCCTGTGAGCCATGGCAGCCCTATGGTCCTCCATTTCCCTCTCCTTATAGACACCATGTTGTTGAAACACCCTATGAAGAAGACTACCAATAATCCTATCAAGAAATGTCTTCCTATCAACCCCAATATGAGTATTACTAACCATACCATGATGCCTATCAACCTCAAGAGGATTCCCATGAGTCTAAATCAAGATACCAAGAGGCAAGATGTGAATTCCTAAAAACTAAAATATAACAACATAGAGTTTGTCTTGATCCCCATCACTACCCTCCTCCTCCATCAGTACCATATCATATCTAATCCATCTTGGCACTCCTATTAGAACTTCTAGATAGTGAAGACAATATGGAAGCATGGGATAATGAGCTTGATGTGCTTCCTAATCATCTCATGGAATGGTTAAGAATTTTTGTCCAAAGATGGATGAGTGCATGGGAGATGGTTGAATATGAAACAAAATGAGAGATCAAAGAATAAATGGAGTTGGAAAATAAGTGCCTTCAATATTCGATAGATAGGGTAAGTATGTGGGAGGATAAAGAGCTAAAAAATGAACATGTTGTTATTAAAGAGTTTCAATAAATATATTAGCAAGATGCAACTCTTGCATATGTAGGTTTTATTCCTTCTAATTAGCTAAAAAATAACTTCCCCATGAGCTTACTAGTGTATTCCTATTTCTTAAGTCCATTCACAAACTTTCCACTACCCCTCATATTTCATCTCCTTCACATGAGCCTATCCATCAATATTCCATCCCACCCTTTCTTGAAAAAGAACCCATCTTGAGGGAAGCAAGTGAAGAGGAAGGATCTCAAGTCATAGCTGCTTAAGAAGATGTCATCAGTGACTATGATCAAGAAATCACCATAAGAACTCCCCTTGATGAAAACAAGGGCTATTATACCTTATTAAATGAAGAGAAACATATTAAATATTCCCTTGCAGTTGTCCATGAGAAATGTGGCCAAGACTTGAAAAGTGAGGTATTTCAAAAAGACTCAATATCTGATCATGAAGCTATGGAGGACCATCTCAATCATGAGGTTGAATGTGTTGTCAAAGATGAAAGTAAAGATCAAGTCACTCAAGAATTTATAGTCCTAGAAGAGTCTCATGAGACCAAGATAGAAGGGGTAGTCTTTGAAGATGACTCAATACCTCAGCCTAATTTTGAACCACCCTCAAATGCATTGGAACATGAAAAACACCAACTTTATGACCTTATACATCAAGAAGAGAAGATTTAAGAGGTGGTGGTCTTAAAAATAAGGAAGATATAGATGATTGGAAGCTACAAATGAAGATGTTTTAAGAGATTGAAGATATTTTCCAAGTTGAGGGTCAAATTCTTGAAAAGGTGGAGAAAGAGTTTCCCATGGAATACAATGACAAAGTTTGGGTAGAATATTCAAAGCTCCTTGATGATCTTGAATAACTTGCAACTAATAAGAAACCCAATCTTATTAAGAGTACCATGAAAACTAAGAAGGTATGTCTTGTGAAACCATCATTGGAGGTTGTAGTTAAGGATTCCTATGAAGAAGATGAGGCTATTTGGATGCAAGAGGAGTTAATTTCCATATCTAGTCTATTATGAGTTTCTTGGTTCTAATTGAACATCATGCCAAAGCAAACAACATGAAGAAGATGGAGGCATCAATGCCAAGGGTCAGAAGGATACATGCCTCATTCAATCATTCATGTAATTAATTAAGAGAGGTTTCAAACTTCCACTTTGATATAGGAGGAAGTGTCCATTTCAAGTTAGTTAGTGTTTAAGGTAGTTAGTTTGGTTGTGTATGTGTTTCATAAGTGCTCATGAAGCACATGTGTGTTTTTTTTGAGTGTGACTTTATTTAGTTTCTTATCTTGTGTCTTATTCTTTTTGTTTTATGTTATTTGGTGTGTTTTCAAAGTAATTTATGTGTTAAATAGTGTACATGTGACTCCATATCCCAATGGACAGGATTAGACAACTGGTCTTGGAATAGCAAGCATACCACCCTTGGGAAATTACCAAGAATATTGACCATAAGTCAAAATGGGTCAATCACCTATACTAAAGAACTTAAATATGGGTATATTTTAATATTATAGTGTGTTTCATAGCTTATTTTTTCATTTCATATGTTTCTATCCTTGGTCATGGTTTAGTTTTATCCTTATATCATGTTTTGTCATTTAGGGGTTGTTTTAGAGTCATATATGGAAGTAGAATGGTTTTAAATATTTAAAAGTGTTATACTTTTCCTTTAAATTTAAAAAATTTCAGATTAATTATCAATAATGTGATTCCATCTAAAACTTGTAGGTTCCCTAACTGAAAACCAAGAAAACAACTGAAAAAGAGGAGTTTTGGCACTTATATGGCCTATGAGAGAGAATGGAACATGAGACAATATATTTGGATGTATATTCAGATTAATAAAATTAATTTCAAAACTTTAAATTATTTTTAAGTGTCAAAAAAGTTCAAAAATCATTATAATCCTTCATTGCCCTTCTAGACATGTTCAACTAGTCAACAATTTTATGATTAATACAGTCAATTGGAGAAGTTTTAGATAAAATTAATTTGGGGGGTGATAGTAAAATTTTTAATATTTAATCTAATACTTTAATTTTATTTAATGTTTTCCAATTATTTATTAACCATCTCTAACAATTCAACTATCTTTTTCTACTTACTATTTCCCATACCTTATAGGTTTTCTTCTTGTTTGGATAAGTTCATACAATCTAGCTAATGAAATTGAATCCAAAAGACATGGTAATATTTATCACATGTTTCCCATGACTTTTTTCATGTTTTAAAGTTTTTTTATAGGCCAAGCATCTCAATTTGTAGGAAGGTATCACCACATGAGGTCTCAATCAAGTTTCACTAGCAGAGTGTTTATTTATCTGTAAGGGATTTAAATGATTGGGATATGATTTTATCCATTTTTAAATTCCATAAAATTAACCTTAACTCCATTATTGACCTAAAAACATCATGCCTTGTTCAAATACTCATTCATACCAAGCTCACAATCAACTTTCTACTTATTCTCAGTTAAAGTCATGATGTTTTGAGCTTTGATCATTTTCAAAGAGGAATATAAAGAGTTTGAATATGTTGAAAATATAATTTAATAATTAAAAATAACTTGAGCCCCTCCAAATATAACAAAAGGAATTATGGTGACAATCAATATCATATGCATACATAGTTAACTCATGGAATGAGCATCTACAGGTTCTAAAAGGGAGATTGATCACATGTGTATAAAGATTTAATTATAGTTTGACTCCCCATGAGGTGTAAAATTATCATTTTATGACTTCATATATATTTTTATTTATTAAGAGCAACATATATCATATCCACATCCTACATTCTACCATTTCTACCTTATTTGCTATCGTATATGCATCTCCAGACTCTCATAGAGACTTAAAGTGGTTTTAACGAGATGTTATAACATATTTTTAAGTATCCATAAGGTTTTAAGAAGATATAAATATATTTAGAATCAAATATAAGCTCACTTACCATTCTTAATGCTCATAGTCTCACTCACTACCTGCATACATGTAAATGCACAACTATAGGTGGCTTTCACAGGGGTCTAAGAATGTGATATGGAGGTGTATAACAAGTCTTGAGATCCCTATGAGGGTTATAGAGTTAAAATATATCTTGACAACCATGTTTCAATTAATAGGTTAGAAAGTAAAGTTAAAAATTCATCTTTAAGAGTTGATGATTGTGTTTAGGGACATCTTCCCTAAAACATAGAAAACAAGGTCTCGATGTTTTTGAAGATGTCATACAGTAATGTCATGTGTATTTTTTGTTATAGGTACAAACCAATGAGATGGTGGGGGTGAATTAGTGGTGGAAAAAAATCTAATTCAATTCCCAAACCCTTCAACCACTTAGGCATTCAATACAACTAGTCATGAAACATTCAAGATGTTTATATCAATAAATAATAGATAATGCAAGATCAAATAAACACGACACAAGATCTATGTGGGAACCCTCTTGGGGAATAAAACCCACTTTAAATCCTATAAACACATAGACTAATTTTCCTATAAGGTATTACAAACATAATACTTTAGTGGAACACCCATTCCACAAGGAGAACCTACCCTAGGATGGTCAAGTTATTTTAACCAAAATTTAGTGAAACACCTGTTCCACAAGGAGCACCTACCCCTAAGATGGTCCAGTCCTTTTGACTATAATTTAGTGAAATACATATTCCATAAGGAACACCTACCCCTAGGATGGTCAAGTCCTTTTGACCTAGATGTTGAGCACCCTCCCAACACCAATGATATGATAATATCCTAAACACTAATTTACTACCAATATAATGGATATATAATGTATATCAGCCCCCTTTACTTCTTCGCATAGCCACAAACATCCAAAACCATCTTTTGGATCACTTTACACTTCTAAACAACAACTCTATCAAGACCTCAAAAATATGACCAAATGTTCATAAACATAGTCAACACTTTGTTCCACCTCTCAAATCAACCACCAAACTTACATAGACATCATTTATCCTTTGATCACACTCAAGGCATCCAAAACATCCTTTTGAATCACTCTAGACCTCTTCTCTAATCCTCAAACATCAAACATATAAGAGCACTATTTATGACATCATAAATATGACCTATAGGTCATACACACAATCATCAACCTAATTTAATCTATAACCCATCCACTGGGCACACTCCCTTTCTTCTTTCCTTCACTCCATAATGCTCACACTATCCTCTTCTTCAACATACTCAAGTCTTCAAACCTACAAGAGCATTATTTCTAACATCATAAATATGGCCTAAGGTCATACACATAGTCATCAACCTACTATGCTATTCAATCCATCCACTAGTCACCCTTACTCTGCTTCACCTCTCAACTCTATACTCTTTCTCCACTTAGAGCCCCTTCTTACAAGTTTAGAAATCACCATATTTGGTTTTACCTTTTATAGAGCCTTCATGATTATTATCTTCTTAGTCAACCTTTAAAATGAAATTAACCCTTAGGGATTTTATCATATAAATAAATATCTCAATACCATTCTCATAGGTCAGCCATAGCATCCATGGGATATCCTTAAGAACCTACACCTTTCAATTAGGCCTTAGTAGCCCTTATAGGTCCCATGTAGACCTATTCACACATTTATCAATCCATCAAGAAATTTAGAAATAAATGACCACTTACAAAAGCATATTTACACTCCACATAACCCCTTTGACATCCTCAAAATATCATATGCATCACAACACTCCTCTATGTATGCTCAATCTACTCAAATATTAGCCTTGTACATAAGAACACCATGATTGAATAAATAGTCAACTTTTAAGCATTTGTTCATACTAAATATGGATTGGTCAAACCTCTAATGTTTATCAAATCATCTTTAGAGATATAAAACACTCTATAAAATATAGGTACCCTTAAAACATCCAAATACTAACAAAACAATTCAACATATCATTCTCAAGTCACTTATAGACCATTGGTAAACACATAGTCAACTTTGGATCTCAATATCTAAAATTATGAAAATACTCAAACCTTATAACTAGGTTTAATATAATATCCTTGAAGTCCTCTACAAATTTTCTTTTTACTACATCAATAAATTCATCTTGGATTAAAATATATGAGCAAAATACTCAGCATTAGTTTTTACTTTTGCTAAATTCAAATACCAACAATCATTGTTAAACATTGAACACTTTGCCAACATCTCATGTCCTCACATATTTTGAAAAAATATTCATCCTTGATCTCCCTCAAAATTATACTGATCTTTAACTATGATAAACAATTGTCATTTTGACCTCATCTTGTGCTCCCTAGCTATTTTGACCAAATGCACACCATTGATCTTCTTAGAAGTAGCTTAGTCTTTACCTTTGCTTACTATTAAACATCGAGAACTTGTCAACATCTCATTGCTTCTTAATAATTTGGGAAAAATTTACTCCATTGATCCCTTTGAGAGTATCCTATAATTTAACCTACTTAAACATTAGACACTTTGACCTCTTTGACTTAATATGCATTGTTGATATGTATTTGTACAAATACCTGCTCATTGTTAGATCCTTATCTAGTCCTAGTCTTTAAATTTTTTCAAATTAATTCAAGTATGGGAACCATTTAAATCTACCTATAAGGCTAACTTTGAACCTTAATAACTTTTTTTGTGCTCAATTTCATGTCCTAAAATTTAAACCATATGATCTTATTTCATAGGGGAATCCATCCATATATAAATCTTCTCATAGAACCTTCACACATGGGAAATATGAAGACATTAAAATTATTACTTAGATCTTATTTAACTTAGAAATTAGGCTTAGATTAAATTTTACACTATAGATCTATGATGTGTTTAAATGTGCACTATTAGATCTTCTTTGCAAAGTTGTCTAAATATGGGAAAACATTGCAAACTACCTAAGAAGCAAACTTTGCATAGTTATATATTTTTATCCAATCAATAAAACGACCTAAAACTTAGAAAATAAAAAAATGGGACTAATTTTATCACACCCATATGACCAATTCCCCCTAACTCATCTATATATGGTATTGGTGATGTTAATAAACTACCTACTCAAGTTTTTCTATCACGAAACCAACTATGCCAAGATGAACATAAAGAAGAACCAAATGAACACCATGCATTATAATAAGTTATACAATCATATTTTACCTATGATAGGACCCCTCAAACATTATAAATTCTTCATACCAATCCCTAATCATGCCAAAATTAAAGATAAACCAAGCCTACTTCAAGTATACTAAGACAAGTGTACTGCACACTTTGTCATTGACACTTAGATTATAAAGACACTTCATCCACTCACTTTGAAACCTCCATGGAATCATTAAAAACTCTCCAATAATCTCCCCCTTTGTCATGTATGTCAACACCCATCATATAGATCACCTTCCTTCTCTCTCTTCAAGTAATCTTATAATAAGAACCTTCTCCCCCTTTGACATAATGACAAAGTGGGAAAAAAATAATATTAAGGACATGAAAATAACAAAAATAGGATAAAACCACATTATAATATGATACAAACTCGCCATTGCCTTGAGCCTACCTCTTCTTACCTTGACAACTTCCTCGTTCTACATGCCAACACTCTCTTGAACCAAACACTACAACCAATGAATAAAGAACACTTAAAAGCACTAAAATATGATGTTACTCACCAAGAAACATCTAATAGGGACTCCCATTAAGATATCTAATCCATTTCACCTCTTGAGCATCTTCGTATATCCATACCCCATGAAAAACCACCACACAGGCTTACTAGCCTTCTTTCTCAAGCTACCTCAAAGACCACCAATAGAGCTTCATGTCATTCAACAAATATGAAACATTCTATAAAATAACCTAATAACTCACATTGAAACTCTCATTCCATTATATTTTAGATAAACTACGTAAAAACATCAAATATTCACACTAGGCCTATCTAGACTCCTTATAGCCCTACTTGAAACTTACAGAGCCCATAACTTTTATTAGACATACTTTCAAGACCTAAAACTTCATATATAGATCATTATCTTATTCCCCCTGAATCACACTAATTTTCATCACCTATATCATCTTTTGAAACATACTTCCTTCACAAACTTACTAGCCAATTAGGCTTCCATCTTGACAAAAACTTAAATAATTTAAAAACCACAAACCTTCAAATCTATGTGAAGCTTGATTTGAGAAACCCATTTGGCCCATTAAACCTATTAAAAATCCTCATACCTTAACTCATAAGGCAACCCACTTTTCTACCATAGCCTAAAGCTCTAGAATCTCAAAACAAACAAGGTCAACAAATCTCTTTTTAGTCAATGCCTGCCTCTAAAAATTCTTGCACACAAGAAGATAACCATCACACATGTTTGGACCAATATTTGATCCTATATACTTTTGGTAACCCATAGATCCTATAACCCATTTTATGCCTACTTACTCTTAGCCAAAAATGAGAAAATTGAAAGCACTCAAAAATCTCCAATTTGACTTCAAATACCTTGAGACCACAAAACCACCTAGAACACATCACAAAGAAGTTCATAGACCTTTTTAAGCAAAAAAATCTTCTTGAAATTTCATCAATTTCATTATGCCACTTAGAAACACCCATTCTAATCTTATAGACACTGTATACACAATAAAAACACCTTATGACATAACTCTAACCTCATCAAGGTACTTCTCCCATTTTGACACACCAACTCCAACTACACTCATCTCTTGCCTTCTCAGGCCTTCTAAAGAACACCATAGAAACACTTAATTCTCCATTGAAAGGAGTCTCTTTAGAAGCATAGATAGAGACCTTATCTACACCATAATGTTCTAAAACAAAGTGAAGCCTTGAGTATCCCACATATCCTTAGTAACAAATAGAATCTTTTTATAGCTATAAGACTTTTTGCTATTTTTCTTCTTCTTTTTAGTCTAAACTTTGAAAAATTGTTCTTTTTCTTCATCACTCACTTTCTCTTCTATTATAGGATATACAATATTTTTAGCAACTATGGAATCTTGACATAACTTGATCACTAAAGTATCTTCTTTGCATTGCAAAACATCACCTTCAAACCTTGATAACAAAAAAACCAAGCTTGAAATTAGATCACACACATCAGGTTGCTCATTAGCATCCAAACATGCCTCAAAACTAGCCTCAACTAGAACCTTGGTCTTCTCCTTGAGCTTGGTCTCTTCATTAACAACATGAGTAGACAATGAGAGCTCTTGGTACTCTCCAACTTCTATAGAATTAACCACCATATAATTACTTGGACCTATAGACTCATCATGACTCACACTTACCACTTTTGGTTTCTATGAGTTAACTTTTCTTCTTTCTTGCACTCTGAGAGCCTGATTAAACCTATTCTATCTTGTAGGCCTTTACTTATAGAAACTAGAAATATGACATCTCTATTTATAGTTAAAGCACACTATACCTTTTGTAAGAAGTTTATCTTGCCTTTCCTGATTAGAATGAAATCTTGAAGTGTATCCATTATTTTGACAATTGAAACAAACTACTCTTTTTGAAGAAGACTCACCTTTTGACTAATGACCCCCATCATAGTTCCATGCAAAGTTATTTCTAACAAGTCTCTTGCATTCTTTAGCTCTATGCCCAAACTGATTACATATGTAATAGTAACCCTTGAAACTTTCATACCTCATATAATTTGGTTATCTGATTTGATTTGTCTTCACTCTGCCATTATCTTCATTCCTTAATTGATTTTTGACCTTTAAGGTCTAATTTACATTAGTCTTCATCTTGTCTTGAGTTGCAATTTTTGGTTCTTCTTTGTATCCAAGCCTAGTTCTATCACTTGTGTGCTTTTGACCACTCAATATATTATCTAGATCACTTGAGCTCTTTTCAAATCTCATAAATGACTACATCTTACTAGATGTCTTCTCTAACTCAGCTTTTAATGACTCATTTTCAATTACATACCTTAAACATTCATCTTCTTTAGTTTTTAGACTTGTAGATAGGATTTCCAATTGACAACTGATATGCTTGATAATATCTGCATGATCTTTGATGTCTTCATTCATTATTGATTTATATACACTAAATTTTTTCTCCTAGTCCTTGACTTGAGACTTCATCTTCTTGTTAATATTCTTCTCAATCTTTAGTTCTTCAAGAGCATTCATCAATTCAGTCTCACAACCCACCTCATCTTTATCATCATCTGAGTCACTCCAAGTAGACTCATTTTGATGTGATAAACTTCCATCCTCAACCATGAAGAGGGATTCATATTCAATAAGACCATCATCTTCATGATCATACTCTAAGTCACTATCTTCACTCTCATTTGATAAGCTGCAATCTTTATTGGTGTAGAGACTCTTATTGCTCTTGAAGGACTTATTCTTATTGTCATACTTTTTGAATCCTTTATTCCTCTTATCAGACATGTATGTATTCTTTTCTTTATCTTGGACTTCACCATGCTCTTCATCATCATTCTTATTATGCTTATGAGGGAAATTATTATAAAAATGTCCTATCTCTCCATAATTGAAGCATTGAAAGGGTAGTTTACCCTTATACTTGTCTAACCCTATTTTAAATTTCCTTATAAAAAAAACAATTAATTTATCTTCATCAATATCAAATATGTCACCCTTTTGGAGTTTCTTACCTTATAAATTTCTCCTTGGATTCATTTATATCTTGAATGTTAGTTCCTTCTTTGGTGGTATATCATCATTTACTCTCATCTCATAGGCAACAAGGATGTCATGCAATTCATCCATCTTCAACATAGTAAGATTATGATTTTCTTCAACAACAGATACTTTAGAATCAAACTTGAGAGAGAGAGAGACCTTAATACCTTTTAAACTATAGTAGCTTCTTCAAGATTCTCTCCAAAACCTCTAATGATGTTCACAATCTCATCAACTCTCTATAGAAAGGATACCACAGAATCTTCTTCCTTCATCTTAAGACTTTCAAATTGTCTTAGTGAGTCTATAACTTTGCTAACTCAAAATTTGAATCTCCATTAATAGTATTCAATTTATCCCACATTTCCTTGGAATATATGTAATGATTTACCTTTGTGTATTTAGTCTTTGAAAGGCCACAAGTGATAGCATTCATTACCTTAGAATTATTCTCAAACAACTTCTTATCTATATTATTGAATGGAGGAATAATAGGTGCATAATAACCATCCAAAATAGATTGCCAAGTTTCAAACCCTAGGGACATGATGTAGGTCATCATCCTTGCACTTCAACAATCATAATTGGATCTATTGAAAATTGATGCTTGATTAGTGGAAAAACCTCCTTGCATTTGATGGCTACCCATATTGTACCTTGGATCTCCTTCAAGTTTTCAAGCCTTTACCAAAAGACCTGATTTGATACCAATTTTTAGAGGTACAAACCACTAAGGTGGGGTGAATCAGTGGTGACAAACAATCCAATTCAATTTCCAAACCCTTTAAACACTTAAGCATTCAATACAACCAGTCATGAAACATTCAAGATGTTTATAGTAATGAATAATAAATAATGAAAGATCACACACAACACAATATCTATGTGGGGAACACTCTTGAGGAATAAAACACACTCTCAATCCTAAAAACACATGGAATACTTGTCCTATAAGGTATTACAAACATAAGACTTTAGTGAAAAAGCCATTCCACAAGGAATACCTGCCACTAAGATGGTCAAGTCCTTTTGACCAAAATTTATTGAAACGCCTATTCCAGAAGGAACACCTACCCTTAAGATGGTCAAGTCCTTTTAAACAAAGTTTAGTGAAATACCTATTCCACAAAGAGCACTTGCCCCTAGGATGGTCAAGTCCTTTTAACAAGAATTTAGTGAAACACCTATTTCACAAGGAATTCTTGCCCCTAAGATGGTCAAGTCCTTCTGACCTAGATGTTGAGCACCCTCCCAACACCAATGATATGATCATTTCTTGAACATTGATTTATTACCAATCTGATAGAGATATAATTTATATCAACCCCCTTTACTTCTTCACATATCCACAAACATCCAAAATCATCTTTTGGATCACTCTACACTTATCAACAACTCTATCACAACCTTAGAAACATGGCCAAATTGTCATACACACAATCAACACTTTTATCTACCTCTCAAATCAACCACCAATATTACACAAACATCATCTATCCTTTACTCACACTCAAGGCATCCAAAACATCCTTTTGAATCACTCTAGACCTCTTACTTATCCTCAATCTTTAAACCTACAAGAGAACTATTTATGATATCAAAAATATGACCTATAGGTCATAAACACAATCATAAACCTGATATTATCTATAACCCATCCATTGGGCACACACCTTTTCTTCTTTCCTTCACTTCACAATGCTCACAATCTCCTCTTCTTTAACACACTTAAGCCTTAAAACTTGCAAGAGCACTATTTCTGACATCAAAAATATGACCTAATATCATACACATAGTCATAAAACTAATATGTTCTTCAATACATATAATATAAACCATTACTCTCCTTCACCTCTCAAATCCATACTCTTCCTCCAGTTAAAACCCCTTCTTACAAGTCTAGAAATCGCCACATTTGATTTCACCTTTTATAAAGCCTTCATGATTATTATCTTCTTAGTCAGACTTTAGACTTATATTAACCATTAAGTCTTATATAATATGAATACATATCTCAATACCATTATCATAGGTCATCCATAACATCCATGGGTCACCCTTAAGCAGCTACACCTTTCAATTAGGCCTTAGTAGCCTTTATAGGTCTCATGCAGACCTATTCACCCATTTATCACTCTATCAAGAAATTTAGAAACAAAGGAACACTTAAAAAATCATAGGTCCACTCCACATGACTCCTTATTAATCCTAAAATGATCACAAACATCACAACACTCCTCTACACATGCTCAATCTACTCAAACATTAACCTTGTACACAAGAACACTATGAACAAATAAATAGTCAATTGCTAAGCATTTGTTCATAATAAATATGGATTGTTCAAAATTCTAAACTCCATATATATCATCCTTAGAGAGTCTAAAACACTCTCTAATATCTAAGTCCCCTTGAAACATCCAAATACCAATAGAACAACTCCAAATATCCTTCTCAGGTCATTTATAGACCATAATTAAACACAGTCAAATTTGGAGCTAATTATCTACAACTCTACAAAAATTTAAACCTTTTAACTAGGTTCACTAGATACACCTTGTATTCCTCTACAACTTTTATTTTTACTTCATCAATAAATTCATCGTTGATCAAAAGATATGAGCAAAATACTCAGCAATGGTTTTTCCCTTTACTAAATTCAAATGCCAATGGTCACTATTAAACATCAAAAACTTTGCCAACATCTCATGTCATCACATATTTTGAATGAATACACATCATATATCTCCATAAAAAGTATCTTGATCTTTAACTATTCTAAACAACTATCACTTTGACCTCATCTCATGCTCCCTGGTAATTTTGACTGAATACGCACCATCAATCTTCTTAGAAGTAGCTCGGTCTTTACCTTTGCTTACTGTTAAAATTTGAGAAATTTTCATAATATCATTACCTCCAAAAAATTTGTAACAAATTAACTTCATAAATCTCTTTTAGAGTAGCCTAGACTTTAACTTACTTAAGCATCAGACACTTTGACCTCTTTGACTTAATATGGATCACTGATGTGCCTTTATACGAACACCCATTCACTATTAGATCCGTATCTGGTCCTATTCTTTAACTTCATGAAAATTTAGATAAGTATGGGAACCACTGTAGTCTAAATATAAGGAAAACTTTTAACCTTAATAAATTTTTATATTATTAATCACATGTCCTAAAATTTAAACCATATGATATTCTTTCATAGGGGAATCCATCCATATATCAATATGCTCTTGGAACCTTCATGCATGGGAAATATGATGCCATCAAATTACTTACTTAGATCTTATTGAAATTATACATTATGCTCAAATTCATTTCATGTAATATATGTGTGATGTGATTAAATGTATACCATTATATCTCCTTTGAAAATTTGGTTAAGTATGGCAAAACATTTTAAATTGCTTGGGAAGCCAACTTTGCACAATTATATCTTTTACTCTACTCAATCGCATGACCTAAAACTTGGACCATAGCAACTTAGGACTAATATTATCACACCCATATTACCAAATACCCTTGAATCATTAATACATGGTAATGGTGATGTTAGAAAACTTCTTACTCATATTTTTCTATCACAAAACCAACTATGTTAGGATGAACATAATGAAGAACCAAATGAACACCATACATTCCCATAAGTTATCCAATCATCCTTGACCTATAATAGGACTCCTCACACATATAAATAATTTAGAACCATCCCTAATCATACCAAAACTAAATACCAACTAATCTTACTTCAAGCATACTAGGATAAGCACACTATACACTTTGTCATTAACACTTAGATTATCAAGACACTTCATCCACTCACTTGGACACCATGACATCATTGACAACTCTTCAATAGTTTTGACATCCCAAATTAATATATTTTATATCCTAAAAATAGGATAAGATATTTTAAAAATTAGGAAGATATAGGATTAGTGTAAGATAGTTTTTTAAGGGCTCGAATATGCACTTTTGTTAGTTGAGGTTTGACAGTAACATCTATAGAATTTGAACTCTAAATGACCTCACATCCCAAAGTTGAAAATGAGGAATGTATTCATGTTGGGTGAAATTTTTAAGTTGATGAGAACATTTTTATCCTAAAGGTCATCAAATAATTTTTTAACAAAGGGCTTAAGTATTGTGTTTTGAGTCCCACAAACACCTACAGGTCCCTACACAGTCAACTATAGTTCATTATGATGGGCAGAGCAAAAATAAAGTGGGGTCCTTGATGTCGGCATAAATTAAATGTGAGGAGGATAGATTAAAATGAATATATAATTAACTTATATTATTTTAAAAGGTCTTGTTCATTTTTTTTCTAGGTCTAAATCATGTAAATGCACCTACAGGTGCCTCTTCCAAACACACATATATAGTCAATAGTCTAGTCAAGTTGAAAGGAAAAGCATGTGTGATTATTTTGACAAAGTTTATGAGGTAAATATCATGGAAAAAACTTCATAGTGATGTTATACACTCTAAAATACTCACACAACATGTAATTATTGGAGAATAGGGGCTCTAACCAAGCAACCTACAATCAGTATATAGGACCCTACACACAGTCCACTTTCCCAAGGGTCTATCTTGGATATTGAAGGAGTTAAGTGGTCTAAAAATGTGATAAATGTATAAAAAATTGTGCATACCATATTCATCTCTTTAATAATCCTATCCAACATTAACCTTGTCTGAGAAAATAGGGGAAGTGCCCTCTATTTTGTCTCAGATAGAGGGTACTCCCTTTATATGTAAACTAGTAGGTTTTGAATAAATGGGATGATAAAGAAGGATAAATACTGTAGACACTGAAATCATGTCTAACCCTTGGTCATCCTCCATCTTGGTCCATTCCTAACCCATTCTTAAACCATGCACTTACTAATTTAAAAATAATAATTTATTATTAATATCCTCCCCTTTGACACATCACCTATAAAACCTCATCTGACACCTCACCTTAGACTATTTCCCACCCTATGACTCACCCAAGACCTATTCTTACTTCTTTCTAACTGCCTAACCAACTCTCGTGCGTATTTAGCCCAACCTTCGACAATTCTCCAACGGATTATGCACTTGGCAGATGGAAAACGGGCTTGGTGGCTCTTTTACTCGTTCTTCACCCGCCGACGTCAGTCAAATGTTGGCCGACGCCGGCGGGATCACTGACATCGGTTTTACTTAAACCAAATTTATAGCCTTTGACGAATCTAATCACAAATCATTAATCTCTAGAGCTAATCATGAATCTTGAATCCTCTTTCGGTGAAACAAAGTTCTCATGCTTTTGCTTTCTAGTGTTCTGGCTTCTTGTTTTCTTGCAGGGATTAGCATTCTTGACAGCATTTTCTAGGCACTGAGGTCTTGTATCAGACATTCTACACAGGGATTGCACGATATCTCCATCACCAGCGACAATGGAAACACAACTCCTGCACCTTTACCAACTCGTGTCACAGCTAAGTATTTGTATTATTTTTATTTCAGTGTCATTTCAAATATATTAGCATTTTGTCTATTGTCTATTCCAAGCATCCTTGACCCAACCTTCTCTGTTCTTCCCAGAGAGGATAAAAAGCCTTCTCTCACCCCTTATTCCCTTTTCTCTGCCTCTGACACCCGTTTAGTCTCTCTTTAGACAATACCCTCTATCCAATCAACTCAGCACAAGCTATCAGAGACCTACAGACCATCTTAAGACCAATCTAATCAACCTGACTAAATTGCTTCCTAAAAAGGCTGAAAGGCATTTTTCCTGCCCCTTACCCCTTTTCCTGACAACATACCCTCTGCCTTAGTTCTTATTAAAGATTTTATCTACTATTTTACCATCCCAAACAAACTCCCTGACTCACAGACAAGACCATAGTCCATCTTGCAGACTAGAAACTAGACCTGTAACCCATTCCTAACTATTGCCCCAGCCGACCTCGTCTATTTCCCCTACCAACATCGACAGTCTAACTGATGTCGGCGACCTTCTTGACTGATGTTGGCAATATCACTGATGTTAGCGACTGTGCAAAGCAGATTGCAGATTATCAGGTATGCATTTGCTTTCAGTTCTTTCTTTTCAATCTTTTATTATTTCTCATTTCTGTCTCTATCATATTCTGCTTTAATAGTGGATTTTCATCCTCCAAGAAGCCTTAGCGCTTCTAGGACCAAGCTTTTGCTTGGCAATCCACCCTTTTGTTAGCTAATGTTTTTTGTGTTTTAGTGTCTTTCTCTTTTAGGTGTCATCCTCCACAACCAAAGAGGGGTTCTCACTATCATCTGAATTCTGGTGCACAAAACTATATCTAGGTACATACAAGCCTTAGACCATTTCCTTCTTAGTTTCTCATTTCTCTCTTTGAATGTGAAATCGAATATAGCGTAGAAACATTATGGCATGCCCGGTGGGACCCTTAGGGCCTTCCTTGGGTTCCTTTCCTTCTTTTTCATTTAGGTGCATTAGGTTTCTCCCTCTTCACCTCTTTCTTCTCTTCTAAAAGACATCATAAGCACGAATAAAAAGAACTTTTCTTTCTTTTCTTGCATTTCTAGACGAGTCAAAAATCATATTCTTCAACCCTTTCTCAATTTGTTCTCATTCCAACTTAACATTTCAACTTGGGGCTTAAAATATATTGCATTCCATTTCTGCGTGCTTGCATTTCTTAGTCCACACTTAGTAATTAATAAACCGCATATTGAATTAATCGTAGATCACTTGATGTTACACAACCAAACCACATGCACTAAATCAAACATCAAACTCACCTGAGACAAGGCCCGACTAGGATTTCATCACCCAGCAGATACCTTACCCGTCCCAGTGATTCTACTTGGATTTCACCACCAAGGGGAAAGCCCACTCTGTTCTCTGGCAGATTCTAATCTATAGGGAAAGAATATTTTGGCTAAGCGAGACCAGCTTACCACTGGAATCGTGAAGTGAGGGGAGCTTGCTCCTTAGCACCAGGCCAAGTACAGAACCTAACACAGACTTTTGAGCGCCTAAACATACCTGAAACCATCTTTATACTACCTCTTATAGGACCCTTCTAACAACCAACCTCCCCAAACATCACTTTAAGGCATAAGCTAGAGGAGCTTAATAATTTATTTCTAGGAATTTAACGCTTAGGCTCTGCTTGTGTTCTTCATATTTTCTATTTTTATCTATTTTTTTTGAGCTGGTAAGGACGTTGTCTTCTTTATTTCCAAAAACTTTTAATTTTTTTTGAGTTTCTAGAAAACACAGTTACCGACAGCGGTTTTATAACTGACGTCAGCAACTTTTCTCCACCGGCATCAGTTATCTGACCGACATCAGTGGCCTTATTCACTGACATCAGTTTTTTTTATCGACGTCGATCACTGTCCAATCTTTTTTCCCAAAAATAGCGAGTTTAAAATCCAACTTTCTTGCTATCTAAACACCCATTCTAGTTTTTTGAGACTGAAAAACACAATTTTCTGAACCCTGACCCTTTCTTACCTTGAATGGTTTTGACACGCAGTCAAACCAAGGCTCTTCTTGACCATGCTAGGCAACAACTGCTTCTACCTTCACCATCCATAACCAGTCCTATAATGGAGTTCCACTCAGAGACTGAAATAACTCCTACTCGCCCAACCCCGCCCCAGACTCCTATTGTCCCAGAAGGGGACCAAGATTTCGCACGATTCTTGGACCTCAACATCAAAGCCTTACAGAACTATCTTGTGCATAGCCAAATGTGAGACTCCCTAGGTAACCCAATCTATGGGATGCCGACTTCCTTAGTCGAGACAAGGATCACATCAACATCATCTACAATTCAACCTATACACAATCAAGCCAACACCTCGACTAATAACCCAACCGTGTCCTACCTTCAAAATTTAGCCTCTCCTTCTAAACCTACCTCCATGGGGGTTCCGGTACCCCCTCAACCTCAAACTACTCAACCAAATCCTACACTTTTCTAAAACCTAGTGGTCTTTATCCCCCCTACTCTTGCACCTATCAACACAAGAGTAACTGTCTACCCTTCAACAAGTGTGGCTACTCCTCAACCATCTTTGATGGCCCCTATCCAACTTGTACCTACCAACCCCATAACACAAGTACCCTTGGCTTCAACTTTTGCTCCGATAACTAGCTACCCATATGTTGCTTCTACACAACCAACCACGTCATATGCCCCTCTCAATATCTTTCAAGCGCCTTATAATCTAGGGGGCACTCCACCCGCCAATCCATCAACAGATATCATCAAAATGCTGATGGATAAGATGTCTAGCCTAGAGACCTCTGTTTCTAGCTCACGTAATGCTCTCTCATACGAGCAAATTTGAAATGAGCCCATTCATCCTTCTGTCCCAATTAGACCATATCCCAGCCAGTGGGAACTTCCTAAATTTTCTCACTTTCAAATCAAGGAAGATCCACAACAGCACTTACGGGCATTCAGACATGCCTGTTACCTTATTGCCCATGATGATGCATTGATCTTATGCATGTTTCCTATGTCTCTTTCTGGTGCTGCGCTTGACTGGTATAGCTCTCTTACTAGCCATTCCCTCTTCACATTTACACAGCTAGCCCAGCTCTTTCTTGATCACTTCTCCATCAACATCACCAAGAAGGTCTCGATCACGGACCTCTATTCTATCGACCAATTCGAGGATGAATCCATAGCTGACTTCGTTGCTCACTAGAGAGGCCTCATCAATTAACTCTCCTTTTCCTTACCCCAACCTGAACTTATTGAAATTTTCTCTTGAGCCTGTGCCAAACATATTTCTTCCACCTTACGGGTTCAAACCTTCCGCACCTTCGACGAAGCCTTCACGATGGCTCGTAAACTTGAATTACGTGCCATCAAGGAGAATAAAGTCAAGTTGTGAATCAAGAATCCCAACTCTAAAATCAATGACTCCTCTTCTTCTAAACCTTCATCATCCAATCCTAAGTCTAAAGCTTCAGCTAACACTGTGGTCGTTAGACCTTCATCTTCTTCAACCAATTAGCCTGAGCCATCCACATCTCAGAGCGCCACCTGCCAATTCCAGCAGAGATACGTACAATGATAGTATACTCCTCTCAGAGAATCATACACGTCTGTGCTAGAAAAACTTGTTAGATGGGGGGTTCTCAATCTCCCCCAAATCCGACCACCTCCACAATTTGATCCCTCACGCGCCATCCCTGTGTGGTATAGGGAAAATGACTTCTGCAATTACCACCGTGTCAAAGGTCATGACACGAGTAATTGTAAGACCTTTAAAAACATAATCCAAGGCATGCTTGAAAAGGGTGACCTCATCCTAGACAATCCCAATGTACCTCCTAATCAAGGCATCAACATCTTCAAGAAACCATTCCCCAATCATCCACTGAACCAAAACAATGTCCAGAGCTTGATTGACAACACTCATGAGCACAACATTCAAATAGTCAATACGGTCTCACCCTTCATCCCTGACCAACCTCAAGAGGTTAGTCCATCTATCAGTCCATCACGTGTGGATGAACCTCTTTCCCCAGTTAGTTCTCTGTCAACCTCTCTCATCTTGGAGGACGCCTCAACTATACCGGCACCACCAGTCTCACCATCCTCCTTCCTGCTACCTATGGAGGACCCGACCCTTCCTACTCCTCGACCGCAAGTGGGGGGCACCATCATCCCTACCCTTTACCCACTTGAGGAGACACATTCTCCAGTTCCTTCTCCACCAAGAGAAGAACCTGAATCTCCATCTTCTTTGACCAATGACAATCTAGTTATAACTCCTACACACCTTGGGTTTGAGACTACTGCCACACCTAACACATTTTCAGCCCCATAACCACTCACATCTTCTAAAGGACTAAAGTCTCATCCTAAAACTTCCCAACCATTCTCTCGATTAGTAGAGAAATTAGGACTTCTCCAACCAAGGAAAGTGGAACATCAAGCATTATGGGAGCAACTCAAAGCTCTTCATCTTACTCAGCCTATCTCATCTCATGTCGCTAACTCTCTTATGACAAAATCCCCCAAAGTCTTTGACACGAATCAAACTTCCACTTCTAAACCTTTGAAACATTAGCCATTCATATTAGAACACAAACCCTCATCTATCCCATCTAAACCGATCAAGACACTCAACGTTCATCCTGTCTCTACCCTCACTCACCCGCAAGTGAAGGTGGACTTAGACCAGACCTCGACCAATAGTAGTCTCCCAACCAAGTTGAAGAAGACTGCCAGACCACAAAAGCGAACCCCTCCTCCACCATCAAGATTACCCTCCATTTTAGGCCCTCATCCTTCTACCCTAATCGGAGTGCTCCCTACCCCGACCCTTAACCAAAACAAATTACCTCCATTACTTCCTTTGCCAACCACAAGTCTACCTCCTCTCAAAAATTTGGCACCTCTCACGAAGAAAGTTTCGTCTTCACATGTGGCTGCACCACCAACCCAAAAGGTGGTACGGAAGCCTTCTTCAACACCTCCCAAGCAAAAGTCACTAGTGCTTCATGAATCAACAAGCACGAACCCCTTAGTAGGTTCATACGCTTTGATATTATGCCAACTTTTGCAGACTTCTAGCATAACCCTTCCATCTATCAAGCCATTCCAACCCCTCAGGTCAAAACCTTCCTGGTTCGACGATACGAAGATTTGCTTATACCATCGTACACCAGGACACAATACTGAGACTTCCTATGCCCTCAAGGCAGTCATTCACCGCTATATGGAGAAGGACATTCTTCTCCTTGAGGACACTCTTGACCAACCCTCGACACCTTCCCATCCAACCTCTTCAACCACATCAACATCTCACCAGTAGGCCATGACCCCTTCTTCACGTCCTATCTTTGAAATCAATGATATCCACATAACCACTAGGTCACAAAAGGACAAGGCAAAAGAAAAAGCTATTATTCCTTGGACCTATCCTTTTGTCTAGTTACCTCAACCACCAAAACCCAATATTTCCATCTTAGGTGCATCCCAACCCCCTTCTTCAGAGGCAATCAAAGACTCTATGATAAAACAACTTCACCAAACACCTGTGAAGATGACCTTATATGACCTTATCCAAAGCTCCCCCAGCATCGTCAAGCTCTAATCAAAGCCTTACAGGCAGCAGAGGTCCAACCTGAAGACCCTCAACCACTAGCTGCTCTAGTCCATTCTTTATCCCCCATTGCCTCTATCACTTTCAGTGATTCTGAAATTCCTACCTCTACCTTGGAAGATCAGGACGCTACTCTTTTCATCACAGCCTATGTAGATCAAACCCGCATTAAGTGAGTTATGATTGACGGGGGTGCCAGCATTAATATCATTTCTACCCACACCTTTGATCAATTGGCTCTTCCTAAGAATTGCGTATCAAAAACTGACACAATCCTTAGATCCTTTAATGACACCACCACTAACACTATTGGCACTATTGTCCTCCATATTCGCGTTGGCCCGCACACAATCCCAGAGCTCTTCTACATCATTGAGGGAGAATTCCAATGTAACATGTTATTAGGATGACCCTGGATCTACGCCATGGCTTGTGTCCCTTCAACACTTCACCGTTGTGTCAAATTTGAACACGAAAGACAAGTCCATGTCATTCCTTCTGACCCATCCCCTTTTAAGACTTGTAACACAACTTATCGACCAAATGACGTTCTTATTCCTCTCAAGGCACCAACCCAAACATCATCTCCATCTACATAAGCATCAACTAGTACACAAACAGCGGTTGCCATCACATCACCTTCTCAAGTGACAACCAAGGACCCCATGGATGATATCTTCCAAAGACTTTCACTTGGGGAATATCGCTTACTTACTCTAGACATGTTCCAGACTCCTCAAGAGTATGGATAGCTTCATCAAAATCCAAGCTATGACCGTCAGATCAGAATGGTCATTCCTTATGGTCCTCCTAGCCTTCGAACCAATCTTGTCTATGGGGGGCTAGATCAAGCTCCTACTGACAGGAATCCTTCCTCCTCTCCTTAACTATTCACATCAGATTTCTCCTTTCTTAGCAATCCCGCCTTTGCACATACCTACCTTTATAGGTGTGCATGGAAGGGTTTTGGCTTTGGGTGCTACAAATAAGGCTCCCATCAGCCCATCGAACCACCCAATGACGATAATGCCAAGAAACAATATGGATTGGGTTTCCAAGAACCCACTGAGGCTTCCACAAATCTTTGCCCTGAACCCACCATCGACCAATCTCTTCCAGACTCGCCTATTCTTCCATCCTCACCTACAGAGTCGGTGGTTTCCATCCCTCCTAGTTTTTTTTTGCATAAACACCATCCACTTGGAACCCCTAACCTATCAACTCAACGGGGTTCACAAGTCTCTCCCTCTCATTTATCCTAGCATGATAGACGATGAATCGGCAACCATCAACACTATTCACTGCATAGACAATGATGCCATTCTTACCTATATGGGTGCCAATGATTCTTTCATTCAACGCTCCCTCCCATTTGAAACATAGGTTATGTTAAATGAATCAACCATTGACATTAACCTTCCATCTTTTGGTGTTCCTCATGTCTTAAAGATTGGTCAATCTTTAGACACCCAGGAGCAGATCGACTATACCACATTTCTCTCAGACAATCGCAAAGCCTTTGCTTGGACCTATGGTGACATGCCTGGTTTGACCCTAACATTGCCACTCATAACATTGTCACAAACCCAGAGGCTAAGCCTATTAGTCAAAAGCTTCACAAAATGCATCCTCGTGTTGCACTTCTTGTCAAAGAGGAGCTTTAGCGTCTTCTCTCTGTCTCTTTCATCCAACCCATTGATTATCCATAGTGGGTATCTAATATCATTCCTATTACCAAAGCAACTAGGGGGATTCGAATCTGTACGGACTATCGGGACCTCAACCTGGCTTGTCCCAAAGATGACTTCCCTCTTCCTAACATTGACCAGCTTGTTGATCTCACGGCTGGCCATGAGATGCTATCTCTCATGGACAAGTTTTCAGGATAAAACCAGATCTTGATTGCACTGGAAGATCAGCACAAGACCACCTTCATTACACCATGGGGAACTTTTTGCTATCGGGTCATGCCTTTTGGTCTGAAAAAAGTAGGCGCCACATATCAACGTGCCATGACTTACATTTTTCATGATCTCCTCCATAAAATCATGGAGGACTATGTAGATGACCTGCTTGGCAAGTCTAAGCTTCATCGCGACCATTTGACTATCCTCAAGATCATCTTCTCTCGCCTTCTTTAGTACAATGTCTGTCTTAACCCCAAGAAATGCGTCTTTGGGGTCCTCTCAGGAAAGCTCCTGGGATTCATCGTCTCTCTTCATGGCATCGAGATAAATCCTGCCAAAATTTGCACTATCCTCGAGATGCCACCTTTGACCAATCTCAAGCAACTTCGCAGTCTGTAAGGGAAGCTCCAATCCATCCACCACTTCATTTCACAGCTTTATGACTGCTGCCAACCCTTTCATCATCTCCTCAAGAAGGATGTCTCTTTTAAATGGGATAAAGATTGCCAAGAGGCTTTTAAAGCCCTCAAACGCTATTTGGTTTCTCCACCAGTCCTTATTCCACCAAGAGACGACCAGCCCTTCTACCTCTACATCTCAGCAACCAATCATTCATTAGGTGCCATGATTGCTCATCGAGATGAGAAACACCATGAGCAAGTGGTCTACTACATAAGCCAAACACTTGTCGACTATGAAACTTGATATAATCATACTGAGAAACTCTGTTTGGCATTAGTCTTTGCCACTACCAAGCTCTGTCACTATCTTCTCAATCATAAAACCTTTTTCATCACTCACATTGACCCTCTTAAATACATGCATTCCAAGCCGTATCAAAATCAACGTATGGCTCGTTGGCTCATGCTTCTTGCTGAGTTTGACTTAGAATTTGTCTATCAAAAATCTATAAAGGGGCAAACAATTGCTGACCAACTAGCGGATGCCCCTCTTCTCGACAATCAACCTTCTCAATGCGAGTTTCCTGATGAATCTATCACCACTCTCTCGACTAATGACACATTCTACCAAATGACGATGTTCTTTGACGGCTCCAAATGTCAACTCGGTGGGGGTGCGGGGGTCATCCTCATCCCACATGAGGGTGAGCCCATGCCCCTATCTTTCAAACTTGACTTTGAATGTTCCAATAATATGGCCGAATACAAAGCTTTAATTTTGGGACTTGAAACTGCCCTTTCTTTAAACATCAAGACCATCAACATCTTTGGTGACTCACAACTTGTCATCAATCAAATCAATGGTTCATATCTTTGTAAAAATGAAATTTTACAAAGGTACAAGCACCGTGTTGACACCCTTCTAGCATCTTTTGACCATCATTTATTATAGACTGTCCCTCGATCTACGAATAAGTTTGCTAACACCATGGCTTCCCTCGCCTCGCATATTCCTTCTTCATCATCCTCATCAAGAATTTATGTCATGGTACATCGTGTGCCGTTGCCTTCATACATTTCCACTGACATCAACTTCATCCACACCTTAGACTCTAGTTCATAAGATGTATGGTATAAACAACTTGAGGACTACTTGGCTCATTCTATCATTCCTCCCAACCTCTCTAGCAATGCATGGTGGGCTTTCATCAAGTACACCGCTTGATATACCATTCTAGGAGGCCTTCTCTATAAAAGAGGTTTTGACAGCCTTCTTCTTCGCTGTTTACACTCCACTGAAGCCTCTCATGCTGTTAAACAAGCCCATGATAGGATTTGTGGTGGACACTTCAGTGGTAACTCAGTTGCTAAGCGCATCCTTCCCCTAGGTTATTATTGGCCCACTCTTCATCAAGACTGTAGCGATTATGTTTGGCATTGCATCAAGTGTCAACAACATGCTAACTTGCTTCATCTCCCTAGCCATGCCTTACAAGTTGCTCAAGATTTCTGGCCTTTTTCACAATGGGGCTTAGATCTCATTAGCGAGATTAACTCTCATTCATCCCTTCGTCATCAGTCCATCATCACTGCCACCGAGTATTTCACTAAATGGGTGGAAGCTATTCCTCTCATCTCCACAAAAGCTGACAAGATTGTCAACTTCATTAACACCCACATCATCTGTTGTTTCAGTATACCTCACAAAATCATCACTGATAACAGAAAGTCATTTAAAAATAAAACTATCCAAAAACTTTGTGACTCCTTTGGCATTAAACTCAGCTTTTCTTCGCCTTACTACCTACAAGAAAATGGGCAGGCCGAGGCTTCTATCAAAATCTTAACTAAAATTCTCATGAAGGTGGTCAACAACACTAGAAGGGATTGGCATGTTCACATTCCCTTCACTTTGTGGGCCTACCGCACTAGTATCTGAACCTCTACAGGTGTTACCCCTTTCTCTCTAGTGTACAGAACAGAGGCTATCTTACCTCTTGAAGTAAAGATCTCATCTCTTCACATTTCTCTGCATGACATTCTTTCTAACGATGAATTTCATCAAGATCGATTAGCTCAACTTGAGTTACTCGACGAACGTCATCTTGCTGCCCTCAACCATCTCTGTCTATCAAAATCGCATCAAATGAGCCTATAACAAAAATCTGAGAGAGAGATTTCAATATCAGAGACCTCATCCTCAAAGAGAACCAACATGTGACCAATATGGAGCAGAGTAAATGAGGCAAATTTGCTCCTAATTAGCTCGGACCTTATATCATCATGCACAAGTATGGATCAGGGACTTATCATCTATCTTCTCTTGAAGGCTGACCAGAACCTGAGCCCCTTAATGCTTTGCATCTGTGACCATTCTACTGTTAGTCGAGTACTCATCCACTTGACATTTAACTTGAGCTCGTCCCTTGAGCAATCTCTATACTTTTAATCCTCAATCCTTTCCACCCTTTTTCCCTTAACAAATCCTCTATAACCCTTTTATAAAGTATGGATGCTTTGTCTTAATAAAAGGGAGCCCTTGACCTTATATAGTCTTGTCCATGACTCAACATTCTGTCAAAACTAAATCAAGATGTCAAAATATCCAAAGTCACAAAATCAAATCAAAAAGCAGACTGCTCCCTCGAAGGACAACTGTACTATCATTATTGTAGCTAATAGACTGCTCCCTCGAACGATAGCTATTCAAAAGCCCTTAAATTTATAAAGCAAAATATAGACCACTCCCTCGAAGGATGGCTATGATTAAATCTTGTTACAAACAACACTTTTTTTAGAATCTTCTCGCATCACTCAGCTTCACAAATGACCACCAAGCAAAGTGACATCTCTATGTGGATTTCCCGCATTGATCAGTCCGCTCTAAAAAAAAAAAAAAAAAAGGGGTCATGGACTTGACTTGTAGTTGTCTCAGGGTCTCCTATAAAAAGGGGCAAAGTTATCCCTACTCTAAAATGGGTTACCCTCTCCTCCTATCACATCACCTACTCAAGGGACTTCGAGCTCATTTTAATGTCAAAGTGATTCGATTACCACTGTAACACAACTTATGGTCATCGACGTAATGCATGAATGAGGCTTTTTGTTTCTAAAAACCCCCTACTTATGTTATCATTATGGTCCTTGTCAATGAAAGTGCACTTATGCCTTTTAATTTCTGCCTACACTTTGGTCACATTCAACCACATCATTTGTCAAAACAATTCAATCCGACTCTTTTCAAACCACTCACATAGCCTACTCATTCTGGTTTCCATAGACACCAATACACATGGAAACTATCAACCACACAATTTATGTCAAGCATAAACCATTACTTGCTGAAGCATAAATCAACCCGCAATTAATTTTTAGCATACATCCATCACGAATATGGATAGTTGCTAGGGATGAAGAACCCCGACCAATGTTATAGAATTCACCATTTGGAAAAGGTTGTAGCATCATCTTCTCCTCATCATTTCAAAGCATGTACCCTTAGACAAGTGGGAAGTGTTATATCATTATCATGACCAAAATCAACCACTTCGATCTTTTTTCCTCCCTCTTGGGAGAACTACATTGGCCTGAGGCCCTAATAACAGGGGCTATGTAGGCAGCACTCAGTTGACATGGGGTCTTCTGGGGTTAGCTCAGCCATTCCTTCATCACATTTCTTCCATCACATTCTTTCATCACCTGCCAATCACATCACAAACAATCACATATTTTCATAATCATTAAACATCATCATATAATCATTTACATCCTAATAATTACATATCATCATAAAACATTATCACATTAGGCATATATCATTAAAACATATGAAAAATGCTTAAAACATCCATAACACATCAAAAAAGGAAATCTCATCATATATATCATCAAAGTTTAAAATGGTACAATCTATCTCTCTCTCAAAAAACAAAAAAATCAAATACATCTCGCATCAACGGCTCACAGGCTGGTATATACATCATATCAAAATCTACCCTCAAGGCTGTGGTGGTGGTGGTGGCAGTTGGGAAGATGTTGTATCATCTCTGCCATCTGATCTACATCGTCTGCGAGACCCAGAAGCCATCGCTCACAACATAAACCACTGTCGACTCAGCTGTGCCCTCATCTTAGAGTATCATTGTATCTGAGGGAACCCCCTGATGGCCCTCTCATAATAAGCGATCTCATCCAGTGCATCATTATATCTAACTATAGATACAGTCTACAGTGGACCCATCAGACCTGCTGCCATGCCCTGCACTAAACCCTGCAGCTATGAAAACCCTGGCTGCACTAACGCTAACTACGTAGGCTACTAAATTGGCTGCTAAGGTGGATGCTGCATTGGGCCCTATCCTCTCAAACCCTGTCCTGCCAATGTCTATTCCTGGGCTGCGGCCAACTGTCCCTACAAAATGGTAACCTATCCTCATGCTACATCCCTCCCTTAGATGGCAGCATCTCTCTCCTATCGGGCCACATCCCGCTCTCTGATCACTATCTGTAAATCAAGTTGTGGTCTTGCCTACACCCCTGTATACTGACCTACCCACCATGTCGAGTAGGCCTCTGTACATCCTGGATCTACTATCCCAGGACCTGCCGGTAACTCTTCAAAATTTGGCCCCTCTGTCTCCTCTGGTAGTGGAAGTGGTGCCTCTATATCATCCCATCTATACAGTGGGAAGGTGGGTGGCACATCCTAAAGCAGCCCATACTGGCACCACACTCTCTCCACTGGCACACTCTCAAGCTCATCAGCTCATCTGCCTTTGACCCACCTAATGCTCTACACTCCAACCAATTGCTCTCTTTGATCTCTAAAAATTGGATACACCAAGTACGGTCTCCAGATAATGTCTATCGAGATCAAGGCCTCCAGCACCCCTCTATAATAGTCAATATCTCTGACTACCCCATCCATCTGCACCTACACCATCATCTCACGCCATCACCTAAATCCTACCCTGAAGCCAGCCTGAATTACCACTAGGAGGCCGAGAGGTCGGGTAACCACGATATGCTCATACGCCCAACATTGTAGCAGGTGGCCCATGCACAAGCTGTACCGCCACCACCGGCTAATGCCCCACAACTCTCTATACACCTGGGCCAAAAAGATAGGTGCCTAAGCAAACACTGTCTAGAGCCCTATCATATCTATCAAAACTCTGGTCATAGCAACTGGAAACTTGCCTCCCTCTACATCTGGCAGTGCATAAACTGTGATGCCTATCATCATCAGGATAGCTAGCTAATGTGCATCCTCATCTACCACGTACAGAGGCTCATAGGTAAAATTGGCTGAGTGATAACTCACCTCAGCTGCATGCTCACCAAACAGCATAACCATATGAATATCATGCACCTCTCTCAAGCATGCATATAGGTCTGCTCTATGTACTGGCAGCCACAAAATCTGATATACATCCTTCACTATGACCGTCATCTCTCCCGTGGGTAGGTGGAAAGTGTTGGTGGAATGATCCCACCACTCGATTAGCACCACCATCAAGCTCACATCTCGTGCCACTCTGCAATAGCATCGCAGCCCGCCTAGTCCCACTGTGCTCATCTGCGCCCACTCCTCCCCGGTAATGTCCCGATGCATCTGCATCAACAATGTCGGCAATTGATCCTGTAACATTAGTGTCTACCTCACCTACATCCAACCAATCAAACCCATGTCAATGCAACTCTCAACCCCCATGACTCTTCTTCCCTAGCCCAACCATTTGCCCTTTCGTCTATCTACTTGACCATCTACCAAACTGTCTATGGTTATCTTGACACTCGTAAAACCCTTGGCGTAGCTCCGATCCCTTGACTTGGCAATTTTCTAACCATCCTTCTGACCAAGTAGCCATCGACATCAATTTTCATGCCAACGATGGCACTAATATAACTGACGTTGGTCACATAGTGACCGACGCCGGCAGGAAAGTGATCATCGCCGGTCTATAGTCGGCTGACGTCGGCGACTGGTTCAGCCCTAGGGCCAAACGGGGAGAGCCCTAAAATTAGGGCTTCCCCATTATGGCCTCCCCAACCCCCCAAAACCCTCATAAATTGCTCCTAACCTCTCCTAGACCTATTCCCCACCCTCCTAGCTACCCTCCTCCCTCGATTTCTACTTAAAACAACTACAACTTCAAAAATTAAATCAAAACAAAAACTCACCCAAATAGGGTTCAGGCCCCTCCTACCTCATCCCAGCGTCACCAGCGTGGTGGCACAATGGGTGCCACTGGTGGTGGACCTCGCGCGGGTCCTCTACTCCCCTTTGCCATGGCTTCTACGTCTCAATCTCTCCAAGATTTTCCTAGCCCAAAAATGCCTCTACAGCCTCCAATCGCACTCCAACTCACTCTCTCTCTCCACTAATGCCTTTCTGCCACCTTAGCCCGCTCACTCAGTCAACTCTGGGTCACTTTCACTCAATCAACTCTAGAGCTCTTTTTTCCCTCAGTCAACAAGTAGAAAATGACCTTTGGGGGGCTGCCAATCCGATTTTGGCAGATTTGGTAGTCTGCCGATGTCGACATATTTGTGCCCTAGTCCATTGAGGTCGGCCGATATATGCCGATGTCAGTACTTTTTGTTTACCAACATCAGTTATGTCACCGATGTCAGCATACTTCAAACCTCTTCATTCCCTAAAATCATGCCCCTAATCAGTCAACTCTCCAGTACAAGTCATCTTGGCCCCCTGGGGCACACTTGAGATCACTTTTGCCTCCACCCATCCACCTCAACCAATGACCATGGAGATTGTGACTATCTCCTTCGACTATGACCACTTCCAAAGCGGCTTTGCCTTGGTTATTTTTGCATGTATGCTACCTCATGATTGGTTAGCAAAATTGTGTGCATATTTTTGACCTTCACAAGTATAGGATTGCAAGCCGATTGATCCCCACTACTTGTGACTTTTTTGTGTTTCTGAGAGCACTTCCTGAGTCTAGGATACCTGGAACATGACGACCCATTAGAGCTTCAGCTTAGATTGAATCACCTAATCAGCTATGACTATATGCTGGGGCCCGGTTACTTCAATTTTGGCACTCGACCCTTGACCTGCGACAATTTGACCTGACCATCTCGTGAAGTGGTATACGTGCAATCACAACTTTTGCAGCGATCACACTCCATCTTCACCCTTTTTCATCCACTCTTTATCAAATTAGCACCTGATTCTAGGTTCCCTTCTCTCGACTCCTACTTTGAGGGGGAATACCTCATCCATAATCGGGGCAACCAACCCTCCTATTTTTGTCTTGCAGTTCACTTGAACAACCAACAAGATGAAATCAACCTTATCCCACACCTGGGGCAACCAACACCTATTTTTGTCTTGCAGTTCATCTAGAACAACCAACAAGACAAAAAGGGGCAAATGTAGACACCGAAATCATGTCTAACCCTTGGTCATCCTCCCTCTTGGTCCATTCCTAACCCATTCCTAAACCATGCACTTACTAATTTAAAAATAATAATTTATTATTAATATCCTCCCCTTTGACACATCACCTATAACACCTCGTCTGACACCTCACCTTGGACTATTTCCCACCCTATGACTCACCCAAGACCTATTCTTACTTCTTTCTAACTGCCTAACCAACTCTTGTGCGTATTTAGCCCAACCTTCAACAATTCTCCAATGGATCGTGCACTTGGCAGATGGAAAACGGGCTTGGTGGCTCTTTTACTCATTCTTCACCCACCGACATCGGTCAAATGTCAGTCGATGCCAGCAGGATCACCGATGTCAGTTTTACTTAAACCAAATTTCTAACCTTTGATGAATCTAATCACAAATCGTTAATCTCTGGAGCTAACCACGAATCTTGAATCCTCTTCCGACAAAACAAAGTTCTCGTGCTTTTGCTTTCTAGTGTTCTGGCATCTTGTTTTCTTGCAGGGATCAGCATTCTTGACAGCATTTTCTAGGCACTGAGGTCTTGTATCAGACATTTTGCATAGGGATTGCACAATATCTCCATCACTAGTGGCAACGAAAACACAGCTCCTGCACCTTTACCAACTCATGTCACAGCTAAGTATTTGTACTATTTTTATTTCAATGTCATTTCAAATATATTAGCATTCTGTCTACTATCTATTCCAGGCATCCTTGACCCAACCTTCTCTATTCTTCCCAGAGAGGCTGAAAATCCTTCTCTCACCCCTTATTCCCTTTTCTCTGCCTCTGACACCTGTTTAGTCTCTCTTTAGACAATACCCTCTGTCCAATCAAATCAGCACAAGCTATCAGAGACCTACAGACCATCTTAAGACCAATCTAATCAACCTGACTAAATTACTTCCCAAAAAGGCTGAAAGGCCTTTTTCCTACCCCTTACCCTTTTTCTTGACAACATACCCTCTGCCTTAGTTCTTATTAAAGATTATATCTACTATTTTACCATTCCAAACAAACTCCCTGACTCACAGACAAGACCACAGTCCATCTTGCAGACTAGAAACTAGACCTGTAACCCATCCTTGACTATTGCCCCAGCTGACCTCATCTATTTCCCCTACCGACGTCGGCAGTCTAACCGACGTCGGCAGTTTAACCGATGTCGGCGACCTTCCTGACCGATGCTGACAATATCACTGATGTCGGTGATTGTGTAAAGAAAATTGCAAATTATCAGGTATGCATTTGCTTTCAATTCTTTCTTTTCAATCTTTTATTATTTCTCATTTCTGTCTCTGTCATATTCTGCTTTAATAGTGGATTGTCATCCTCCAAGAAGCCTTAGCGCTTCTAGGACCAAGCTTTTGCTTGGCAATCCACCCTTTTGTTAGCTAATGTTTTTTGTGTTTTAGTGTCTTTCTCTTTCAGGTGTCATCCTCCACAACCAAAGAGGGGTTCTCACTATCATCTAAATTCTGGTGCACAAAACTATATCTAGGTACATACAAGCCTTAGACCATTTCCTTCTTAGTTTCTCATTTCTCTCTTTGAATGTGAAAGCAAATCTAGCGTAGAAACAGATACTATTATAAACCATCATGGATGTTTGAAAAGATTTTTCATGTATGGAACAACATAGATAACCATGGATAGGGGTCATAAACACAATGGGGTGGCCCAAATAGACAAAAGTGCAAGCAGACCAATTAGGTTTCAACTAGGCCTAAAGTCCAATGAAGGGGTCAATTTAATCTCTAGTGTTAGCTATACATTCCAAAGACTTGAACATGTTTATAATGAATAATAAGGTATGTCTAATCCATTGGTATGCATAAAAATCAACAAAAAACCATTTTTTGGATTAAAATCACATTAGGCATATGAAAATTAAAGAACCAAGCTCTAGTAGGCAATTTAGGTTGTTCATATCTTATTGTATACTCTACATTAGAGATCAAGGATATTGGAAAATTTGGATAGGGTCTGAGCTACTACTTTTTGTATTTGGTTTGCATGTTCAATGTCACAACTCTATCAACAAAGGCTAAGAGTAAAATATGCTCTAAACCCTTCAAAACCCTAGATTATGACTTGATTGGGAAAACAAGGAAAAAGATGCATCCAAATGGAAAAAAATGACTTGGGAGATTATTAAAGGTTTTATATGACTCTCTAGGGATCATCCCATTAAACTTTAGTGCTACCCTACTTATATGGACAAGGGGGAATTTGGCTTTCTTTGACTATTTTAGATGTTTTTTAGGTTATACAAGGTTTTAAGAGATGAAATAAACTTTGGGAAATGGATTGGAACTTGAGATAATTTCTCATGTTCATTTCATGATTCAAGAAAACTACTAAGTACTTATACAAGTACCTCCATCTCAGCTAGTCAAAATTGGCAAAGTGAGCAAGATATTGAGAAGGGTAAGAACTTCAAGTGGGAAGGATTTTAAGGTGTGTATAGGGAATATAAGGATATGGTAGGTCTTAACATGTGTCATTAACTCCTCTATATATATTTATATATATAACTAAATCCAAATTTAAGCCCAAGTGTGAGGGTAAGTGAAAGAGGAGTTACTTGAACTACATGACGTGATAACTCATGTGCAAAAAAATCTAGATGATTAGAAATGTAACCAATGCATGGTGTAGCATGTATAAAACCCCTCCATATTATTTAAATCATGAAATCTATCCATATTAAATTATGGGGCATTCTAATAGGGATAAATTATGAAGGTAATTTTTTGAGTAAACAAGAAGAATCTTACACCACATTTCAAGAGGTTTCATGCTTTAGAGGGCCATTTGTCCTATCAAACCTTTCATGGTATATATCACACTCATTCTCCTATATATATCAATCCTTTTCTCAAAATGACACTTGTAATAATGATGCTTGGAATTATTTATTTTCTCCACTCTATCCAATTCTATAAGTAGTGGCATTTTGGCCCTTGTAATCTAATTCCACGACATGTATGGTGAAGCCCTATTGGAATGACATTGTATTTTGCCTTTGAACATTAATTAAATTTTGGTTTTTATTTCATGAACATTTTTATAATTGTGCAAAGTGATGTATGGTGAGGTTAAGTGATAATCTTTTATCTTTGCTTCCCTTACCCTCTCATGCTTATGCAATAGTTCCTATTCTAGCAGGTCATATGAAGTATTTTCAAGTGTATGGATCTATATTTTAAGTGTAAAATGATCCTTAGTATTTGAAACTATCCTATGGTTCACTTACCTTGGATATCCTTCATAAATCTCACCTCTATATTTAAACACTCATGTTAGAATCTCTTAGGACTTAGAAGTTAGCTTGTATGCCTTATTTCTTAGTGCAATAAGTATAATGGTCATATGGAAATAATATTGATGCATTAATTATTTAGAGTAATTTAATTTCATGAAACATCTATCCCTTTTCCCCAAAATCAATCAACTAATATAGGTGATAATCACTTCAAGATACATTTAGGGAGCTAGCCCTTAGACCTAGAGGCCCACTTCCACTATAGGTACACCCACATACCAGGAAGTGTTCCCATGTTGCCCAAATATGGAAGAGGCTTAAACACCCTCTTCTAGGGTTTAAATATTTGGTAACAAAAATTTTGGCATGCTTAGTAGGACCAAGGTCCAAGAGAGTGGAATGTTTATTGGTATGTCTTTCCTCTAATTAGATTTTAAAAGCAAGCAATCTAGTACCAATGGTGAATCCAATTGATAACTTGTGGTTGTAATCAGCCCAAGTATCTTTAGTTGAATATTTTGATTAGTTATTATGTCTCATTTAACATATGAGGTTGATATGAACAGCTATAGTGAATACCCCTATCATGAACCTCCCTATTAGCCTTGCTATGAACCACATTTTCCTCCTCAACAGTCCTATCAAAATCCCTATCATTCCAATGAGACATGGCAGCTCTATGGTCCTCTATTTCCCTCTCCATATAGATACCATGTTGTTTAAAAACACTATGAGGAAGAATACCAAGAATCCTATCAATAAATGCCTTTATATCAACCCCAATATGAGTCTTACCATCCATACCATGATGCCCATCAACCTTAAGAGTATTCCTATGAGTCTAAATCAAGATACCAAGAGGAAAGATGAAATTCCTAAAAACTCAAATCTAATAACATAGAACTAGTCTTGATGCCCATCATTACCCTCCTCCTTCATCTGTCCCATCTCATGTCCAATCCTTCTTGGCACTCCTACCAAAGCTACTAGATAGTGAAGACAATATGAGAACATGGGATAATGAGTTTTATGTGCTTCTTAATCATCTAATGGAATAGTTAATAAGTTTTTTCCAAAAATGGATGAGTGCATGGGAGATGGTTGACTATGAAACTCAATGGGAGATCAAAGAACAAATTTACTAGGCTAATAAGTGACTTGAATTATCAATGGATATGCTAAATATGTGGGAGGATAAACAACTCAAAAATAAACATGATGTTATTGAAGAGTTTTAAAAAATCTATTAGTAAGATGCAACTCCTACTTATGTAGGTGTTCTTCCTTCTAATCAGCCCAAAAAATCACTTCCCCATGAGCTTACTAGTGTAGTCCTATTTCATAAATCCATTAACAAACCTTCCACTACCCCTCATATTCCATATCCTTCACATGATCCTATACATCAATCTTTCATCCCACCCTTTCTTGAAAAATAACCCATATTGAGGGAAGCAAGTGAAGAGGAAGGATCTCAAGTCATAGCTACTCAAGAAGATCTCATGAGTGACTATGAAGAAGAAATCACCATAGGGACTCCCTTTTGTGAACACAAGGGATATTATACCTTCTTGAGTGAAGAGAAACATATTAAAGATTCCTTTGTAGTTGTCCATGATAAATGTTGCCAAGACTTGAAAAGAGAGGTATTTAAAAAAGACTCCATATCTAATCATGAAGTTGTGGATGACCATCTCAAGCATGAGGTTGAATGTGTTGTCAAAGATGAAAGTAAATAATCAAGGCACTCCTTAAGAAGTTATAGTCCTAGAAGAGTCTCATGAGACCAATATAGAAGGGGTAGTCTTTGAATATGACTCAATAACTTAGCCTTATTTTGAGCCACCCTCATATGCATTAGAGCATGAAGAACACCATCTTGATGAATTTATACATCAAGAAGAGAATATTGAAGAGGTGGTGGTCTTAGAAAATAAGGAAGATAAGGATGATTGGTAGATAAAAATGAAGCTCGTTCAAGAGATTGAATATATTTTCCAAGTTGAGGGTCAAATACTTAAAAATGTGGAGAAAGAGTTTCCCATGAAAGACAATGACCAAGATTAGGTGGACTATGTAAAGATCCTTAATGAGCTTGAAGAACTTATAGCGAAGTAAAAACCCAATCTTATTGAGAGCAACATAGGAACTAAGAAGGTATGTCTTGTGAAACCACCATTAGAGGTTGTCATTGAGAAATCCTATGAGGAATATGAGGCTATTTGGCTGCAAGAGGAGTTCATTTCCATATTTAATCTACTTGGAGCTGCTTGGTTCTCATTGAACATCATGTCAATGAAATTATCAAACACCATGAAGAAGATGGAGGCATTAATGTCAAGGGTCAAAAGGATAAATGAATCACTTAATATTTCATTTCATGAAATAAGAGAGGTTTTAAACTTCCCCTTTGATCTAAGAGGAAGTGTCAATTTTAGGTTAGTTAGTGTTTGAGTTAGTTTGGTTGTGTGTGTTCTCCATAAGTGCTTATGAAGCACATGTGTGTTTCTTTTGAGTGTGTCTTTATTTAGTTTCTTGTCTTATGTATTGTTCTTATTGTTATCTATTATTTTGTGTGTTTTAAAAAGCAATTGTGTGTAAATTGGTGTACATGTGAGTCCATATCCTAATGGATAGGATTAGGCAACTGGTCTTAGCATAACAAGCATACCACCCTTGGGAAATTTCTAAGAATGTTGACCATTTTGACCATAAGTTAAAATGGTTCAAACCCCTATAGTAAAAAAATTGAATATGGGTCTATTATAATTTTTTATGGTGTTTTATATCTTATTTTATGTCATTTCATATGTTTTTAGTCTTGGTCATGGTCTAGTTTTATCCTTATATCATTTTGTGTCATTTAGGGGTCATTTTAGAGTCATATATGGAAGTGGCATGGTTTTAAAGGTGTAAAGTGTTATATTTTTCCTTATAACATCCAAAATTTTAGATTCCATATCAATAATGTCAATCCATCTGAAACTTGTAGGTTCCCTAACTGGAAATTAAGAAATAGCTAAAAAAGAGTTTTGGCACTTATACGGCCTATGAGAGAGAATAGAATGTGGGATAATATTTTGGGATGTATATTTAGATTTATAAAACTCATTTTCATGCTTGAAATTATTTTTAAGTATCAAAAAATGTCAAAAACCATTCTTCTCCTTCATCACCCTTTTAGACATGAAGAACCAGTCAACATGTTTATGCTTAATACGACTAATTAGAGAAAATTTAGATAAAATAACTTTGGGTGGTAATAATAAATTTTTTAATCTTACCTTTCTTGCTTGAATTATAGATAATGGTTTCATGTTCTTTATGAACCATATATTATAATTTGATTATGTTTTTTTGCTTACTATTTCACATACCCTATAGGTTCTACTCTTGTTTGGATAGGTCCTTACAATCCATATGATGAAATTAAATCCAGAGGACATAGTAATATTTATCACATATTTACCATGATTTTTTTAATGTTTTAAAGTTTTTTTGTTGTCCAATAATTTCAAGTTATAGGAAGGTTTCACCATGTGAGGTCTCAATAAAGTTTCACTACTTACAAAAAATTTATTTCTCTACAAAGGCTTAAAATGATTGGGATATGATGTTATCCATGTTTTAATTCCATAAAAGTCACCTTACCTCCATTATTAACTTAGTACATCATGACTTGTTTAAACACTCAGTCATACCAAACTCAAGTTAACTTTATGTTTGTTCTTAGCTAAAGTCATGATGTTCTGAGATTTCACCATATTTAGGGAGGAATATAAAGAGTTTAAAGATGTTGAAAATCTCATTTAAGAATGAAAAATAAATTTAAGCCATCTAAATATCATAAAAGGGACCATGGTGATAGTCAATATCATATACATACACAGTTAGCTCATAGAATGAGCATCTATAGGTGTTAAAAGGAAGATTGATCATGTGTGTTTGAATCTTTCAATCTGGTTTAACTCCACATGAGATAGAAAATTTTAATTTGAGGAATTCATATATATTTTTATTTATTAATAGCAACATATATCATATGCACATCCTACATTATGCCATCTCTACCTTATTTACTACTGTATATGCATTTGTAGATTCTCACAAAAGCTTAAAGTGGTTTTAAAGAGATGTTATAACATGTTTTAAGTCTCCATCAAGATGGAATAATATGTAAATTATTGAGAACCAAATATAATCTCACTTACCATGCTTAATGCTCACAATCTCACTCAATGCCTGCATACATGTAAATACACACCTATAGGTGGCTTGCACAGGGGTGTAAGAATGTCACCTAGAGGTGTATGATAGGTCTTGAGATCTCCACAAGGGTTGTATAGGTTAAAAATAGATTTATAAATATTTTTAAATCAATATGTTGGAAATTAAATTTAAAAATCATCTTTAAGAGTTTATGATTATGTTTAGGGACATTTTCCCTAAAACATAGAAAATAGGGTCCTTAGTGTTTTTGAAGATGTCATCGATAATGTTGTGTTGTGTTTTGATCACTCAAATTCATAAATTTTATAGAATCCACATAGTATAGGATATTTAAAAAATTAGGGAGACATAGGATTAGTGTAAAATAGTTTTTTAAGTGCTCTAATATGCACTTTTGTTAATTGAGGTTTGATAGTGACATCTATAGAATTTGAACTCTAAATGACCTCACATCCTAAAGTTACAAATGAGGCATGAATTCATGTTGGGTGACATTATTTAGTTTATGAGCACATTTTTATCTTAAATTTCATAATATAATATATAAATTTAGGGTTTAAGTATTATGTTTTGAGTCCCACTAACACCTACAGGTCCCTACATAATCAATAGTAGCTGACTGTGGTGGGCAGAGAGCAAAAGAAGTGGGGTCCTTGATGTTGGAATAAATTGAATGTGAAAAGGATGGATTTAAATTACTATATAATGAGTTTAAATGCTTTAAAAAGATCTTGTACATTGTTTTATAGGTCTAAATCATGCAAATTCACCTATAGGGGCCTCTTCCAAACACCCATATACAATCAACAATCTAGTCAAGTTGAAAGGCAAAGCATGTATGAGGAGTTTGCAAAGTTTGTGAGGTAAGTAGAAAGGAAACACATTCAAAGTGATTTTAGACACACTAAAATACTCCCATAACATGTAATTAATGTAGAATAGGGGCTCTAACCAAGAAACCTATAGTTAGTATATAGGACCTTGCACATAGTCCACTTTCCTAAGGGTTTATCTTGGATCTTGAAGGAGTTAAGGGGTAACATGATGTGATAAATGTCTAAAAACTTTTGAATACCATATTAATCTCTTTAATAAGTCTTCCAACATTCACCTTGTCTGATAGAATAATGGAAGTGCCATTTATTTTGTCTCAAATAGAGGGCACGCCTTTTTATGCAAACTAGTAGGTTTTGATGAAAAGGGTTGATAAAGAAGGCTAGAGACTATTATAAACCATCATGGAGGTTTTTAAATCTTGTCATACATGGAGAAACATATATAACCATTAATATGAGTCATAAACATAATGGGGTGGCCCAAATAGATAAAAGTGTAGGTAGAAAAATTAGGTCTCAACTAGGCCTAAAGTCCAATGAAGGGGTTAATTTCATCTCTAGTGTTAGTTAGACATTCCAAAGCCTTTAAAAATGTTTATAGTGATTAACAAGGTATTTTTGGATACTTTTATTACACCCTAGCTGAGAAAATGATTTTTCATGTCCTCTTGCTCAAACCTAGTCCAACATAGGAATGACATTAGGTTATGGGTTACCTAAACTTGGGTCAAACCTCTAAGGTTTTTAATGAGGATATCTCCTCAGATTGTTTGCTATAGTGCTCACCTAAGACATAAATATGTTGGGATGAAAATATATAATGAGTTGCATGAATGAAAACTTAATATAAGTGTGGTGATGTACCATGAATTCATTATATCCACTGATAGGCTTGAACTCTTGACACAATAATAGACTATGAATAGACTTCACACATTGCCTACAATGGTTTCCAAGTAAAAGTGCTTCACATAAATGTAAATTTTATTGACTTATGATGGAGGGTAATTAGGGTAAGGCTAAATTCAAGGCACATATAGTTATCATTCCACTCTATACCTAACACACCAAAATTATGACACACTAGATGACCTATGAGGAAAGCTTGTAAGCACATAGGTTGAACTTGGACCTAAAATTGGAAGATTAAACCACTTTTTCATATCAAACAAATAAAAAACACTAATCATATATTGGTAAACAACTACAAGTGTAATTTTCATTAATCCAAGAGTTGCATGAGTACAAATTCTAGTAGAGTCTAGTCATACTAGCCCTGAGGGATAATAATCAAGAACTCAATGCCTACATTTATAGGGAGAAAGAAAAGAAAGAGAGAGAATTTTTGGTATTGAAGGGGTCATCAATGATCTCAATTCCACTTATAACAATAGTTACAACCATCGCATCAATCCTTTTAATCTATTTTCTTTCTATGGTTATGCCCCTTAAAATATTTTAATTTATTAGGACCACCTCAAAAAATAGTTACAATAATCACACAAAACTTTCTCCTACCTCCCTACATTGATACTATTTAAATTATCTTAATTGATTAGGATCCATCACATAACGCACCTTTACCAAAATCTTGACCACACAATTTATTTTGGACACATATTATGATCTAAGAATTTGACTCAAGAGAGGATGGTTAGTATGGTGTTAGTTCCAAAATGAAAATAAAATGAAATAAACACACTAATATCATAACATATATAGGCCTATACATTAGGGAGAGCTTAGTTAATAAAATAAGATTACAAACATAGCTAACAAGCAAGAAATTAAAACACAAAAATTCCTTCACCTTCTTTGGATGCTCCAAATGCCTTTGTAGTGGTGCAAAATTGGCATTTTGACTTGGAATAAATTGATCAAAGTTAGTTGGCCCATAAATTGCATTGCTCCATTTAGGGATAACGTAGCCAAAATTGTCACTTTAATATGTCAATTTCACATCATTTATTGTGTTTTAGTGTTTTTAGGCCAAATTTTTCATTTTAAGTGGAAATTAGCCAAAAGCTTGATTGAAGGTTATTGGTGGCCAGTTTCAGGTGTCTACTATTTGCCCCTATTTTGGAAGGCATTACAAGATATAAGTATAGTAACATCTTCTCAAATAATGAAAAGGTCATGTATGCCTACAACTATAATGATGATAAACTAACTGTATGATGCCTCCTCAAGGGAATGGTTGGCACAAAGAGGTTGACAAATGGTCCCTCAAAAAGAAAGAAGAAAAATGAGGATACCAAAGAAAGGAAAGATGATGGGGTGAAAACACAATGATACTAAAAATTAGTCAAAATCTTTGAGAATGCAATTAGGATGGTGCAAAATGGTTTTCCCAAAGGTGGTTATAAACATGGTACCTCGATAGTGGCAATGTGGTATGATAACACAATGATTTTCCCAAAGGTAGTTATAATCATTGAGAAGATGGAGTTGCCCCAGTTAGGATGGACAAATAAGAGAATAACATGCCCCTATATGGGCATAAAGATTAAATTGGTGACAAAATAATGATTTGACCAAAGGTGATTATAATCATTGAGAAATGTAGGTGGGATGGTGTGCAATGATTTGCCTATAGGTAGTTATAATCATTAGACCCTGATTATGGAAAACATGATAAATTTGGCTGAGGATGATGATAACTTAACATAGAGGGTAATGATGAATTGTAACAACCTATTAGTAGGGAGATGCTCATCTGAACTAATAAAAGTTGAAATTATTTCATGGCTAATCACTCTATTTTGGATATGACGTAGCGTGAATCAAGATGTCAATGCTAAAGAGATGCCACCATTGTTGAATAGACTTCTTGAATCTTAGGTTTGTTGTAACACGTGTTAGTAGGCATCATAATATAGCATCATGAGGACTTGGCCAAAATATGCATAAGGACTAACTCCCATAATCCAATACTCAATATAAAATAATGCACCAATGATAGAAACAATGATGACAATGTAAATATATGAATAGGGATGGATTCAAGTGTAAGTGTGGACAAGGAATCACCCAATGAACACACATAAACTGAATCAAGGAAACAATGTTGAAAGTAAATAAATAGAAAAATAAATAAATAAAATAAGCAAAAATAAACAAATAAAAAATGAAATAGAAACCCTATGAACATTGCCCCTAAAAAATAAGTGATAGCTTAACAAATAAACAAAATAGGGGAATTAAAGAAAAGGAAGGGGCTGGTTAAGTTGTCTCCATATGCACTAGGAAAGTGGACATTTCCTACATATTTTCATGGATGTAATATCCAATAAAAAAAATTTAGGCCAAATTTAGTTCTCCCAAGGAATGGGAAGAATGTGATAACTAAAGAAAACAAATAAAATGGATGTGAAAGAAGAATAGGAATGGTCTTGCAAAATGGTAAGTGCATGAGAGATAAAAGGGCCAAAAAGGATGAGTAAACTAAATGATAAGTGATTTTCTTGTAACTTAGTAAGTGTTCCCAGAATTTTTTAAGGAAAATAAGTGGTCAATGTTTTTGTTATTTTTTAACAAATTTTTAAATATTTTTGTAAATATTTTAGAGTGTCTTAATTCAATCAAGAATGATGAGACACTAATTGGTTCAAGATCACAAAATGGTGAGAGCATTTAAACTAAGGTTATTAATAAAATGGCAAGAGCATGGCTTAAGTTTCTTATAAAATAGTAAGAGTGTGAGGAAAAGGGTAATTGAGCTGACCTCAATAAGTATTGATCACTACCTACATAGTCCTAGAGTAGGACCTCAAGTCATTATAGTTCCACCCTTACAATGGAGGAACTCGACTAGTGTAACAATCAATTCAAACAAAATAGGCATAGTTAGTAAAAAGGCACAACATGGTGGTGAAGGGGCAAGTTGGTATGGCAAGGCTTAATTTTGCTTCTAGTTTGCCAATAGGTAGCTATAACCAAAACACAACATCATAGATCAATGGTAATAATTTTCCTAAAGGTGGTTATAATTAGTAGCAAGACTGATGGTAAGAAAGGACTAACAAATGAAGGATGAAACTACTAAAACTTCTATCACACTATTCTAAAATATGCTCTCTATTTGAATTACTTGAATGAACTAATGAAATAATCAGATACCTCAATGCTGAAACTATGTAATGAATGACAAAAACCAAGGTCAAATGAGCTAAGCTTTAGAATACATTTAGTCAATATAATGGAAGTGGAAAGTGGATACGATAAAGAGAGATAAGGATGGTATTTTTATAGAGAAGAATAGTGATAAAATGGCATAAATGAAATGGTCCTTATAGATAATACACCTTAGCATTCAAGCATAGTACCATTTGAGATGAATAACATTCATCAACTCTATAAGTTCATCACTGTCTAGTGTGGCAAGCCTTTATGCTATTGATCCATAATTTGTAGTGACGATGAAAGGCCCTATCCAATTTGGTTTGAATTTCCCTTTATGCTTCTTCTTAGCCATGGTATTCTTTTGGTTTTCTTTAAGAACAAGATCACCAAGTTTAAATATTTTATACTTAACACATTGATTATAGTGGCGTTTGAGTCAGTTTTGATACGCTTAAAGATTGTTTAGTATGGTTATGTGTTTTTTTATCAAGTAGATCTAGCTCTTGCAAGTGAACTACTTGATAGTCATGATCATTTAGGACATGCTTGAAAGAGATGCATAGTGAAGGTAATTAAACCTCAATGGGAAGGATCACTTTAGTACCATAAATAAGTGAGTATGGAGTGGCTCCTATGGGGGTATGATGATTGGTACATTATGCCCAAAGGGTAGGGAATATATATAGGTGCCAATCATGATCAACATCATTAACAATATTTTTGAGAATGTTGATAATGGTTTTGTTGGATGCCTTAGTTTGGCCATTACCTTGAGGGTAATATGTTGTAGAAAAATGTTGTGTGATGTTGTATTTAGTACATAGATATTCTACATCCTTGTTCTTGAATGATCCTCCATTATCAAATATAATGTCAGAAGGGATACCATAGTAGAAAATGAGATGGCTGAAAATGAATTTGTAAATTTGCTTTCCAATCATGTAAGTGAGGGGTATAGCTTTAACCCACTTAGTCAAATATTTAATGGTTGTAAGGATATGTTTATGGCCATTAGATGAAGTGGGGTTAATCTTCATAATGATGTGAAGTCCCCATGTATAAAATGGCCATGGTATCAACATCAGTTTCAAAGTTTTTGTTGGGGCATGAATCAGATTAGCATGTCATTGATATTTGTCACACTTATTTACATATGTGGTGGTATCTGCATCTATTATGGGCCAATAATAACTAGTACATAAGATATTTTTGGATAGGAATGCCCTGTTAGAATGGGATCCACATACTCCTTTGTGAACTTCTCTTAACACTAATGTAGACTCTATCAAAGTTAAATAATGAAGCAAAGTTCCATCAAATCTATGATAGTAAAGGGTGGATGCAAGTAAATTATAATAATTGAAATGATGAATGAAGGCTTTGGTTTATTTTTGAGAGAGATTAAGTGGTAGAACTTGGTCATGAAGGTAGTTGTAAAGGTCTGAGTACTAAATAGAATTAAGACTAACAATATCACAAATCATGGCAATGGTTGTAGGTTCATGAACTGATGTTGATAAATTATTGATGAAGAACTGATACTCTCTAGATTTATCTATTTATCAAATCAAAAAGCTAATAGTATCCATGGCATATATCATTCTATTACTAGCCCTTGGTATGTGCTCAAATTGAATGCTGGCAATTTTCTTTTTAAGAGTGTCAACCATGGCTTTATATGGAATCATCTTGTCATCTTTAGTCTAAAAATGATCTGTGACTTGATTGATGATTAACTAAGAATCACCATAGATGTGGAGATGAGACATATTCCAATACACTATGTGTCAAAGACCTGCAACAAGTACTTCATACTTAGCCATGTTATTTATACAAGGAAAGTTGATTCTGAATGATTTAGTAATTAGATCCCCCTATGGTGTAATAAACAATAGGCCTACCCTTAATCCATATATAGTAAATGAACCAACAAAATACAAATTCTAGGGATGCTCCTCAAGGGTTGTGTCAATGATGGTCATGATGGATTCATTAGGAAATTTAAATGTGAGTGGTTGTGTGTCTATGATAAGCGGTTGGTAGAACTTGGTCATGAAGGTAGTTGTAAAGGTCTGAGTACTAGATAGAATTAGGACTAACAATATCACAAATCATGGCAATGGTTGTAGGTTCATGAGCTGATGCTGAAAAATTATTGATGAAGAACTGATACTCTCTAGATTTATCTACTTATCAAATCAAAAATCTAATAGTATCCATGGCATATATCATTCTATTACTAGCCCTTGGTATGTGCTCAAATTGAATGTTGGCAATTTTCTTTTTAAGAGTGTCAACCATGGCTTTATATGGAATCATCTTGTCATCTTTGGTCTAAAAATGATTTGTGATCTAATTGATGATTAACTAAGAATCACCATAAATTTGGAGATGAGATATATTCCAATACACTATGTGTCAAAGACCTGCAACAAGTACTTCATACTTAGCCATGTTATTTATACAAGGAAATTTGATTCTGAATGATTTAGTAATTAGATCCCCCTATGGTGTAATAAACAATAGGCCTACCCTCAATCCATATATAGTAAATGAACCAACCAAATACAAATTCTAGGGATACTCCTCAAGGGGTGTGTTAATGATGGTCATGATGGATTCATTAGGAAATTGAAATGTGAGTGGCTATGTGTCTATGATAAGTGGTTGGTAGAACCTGGTCATGAAGGTAGTTGTAAAGGTCTGAGTACTAGATAGAATTAGGACTAACAATATCACAAATCATGGCAATGGTTGTAGGTGCATGAGCTATTGCTGACAAATTATTGATGAAGAACCGATACTCTCTAGATTTATCTATTTATCAAATCAAAAAGCTAATAGTATCCATGGCATATATCATTTTGTTACTAGCCCTTGGTATGTGCTCAAATTGAATGTTGGCAATTTTCTTTTTAAGAGTGTCAACCATGGCTTTATATGGAATCATCTTGTCATCTTTGGTCTAAAAATGATCTGTGACCTAATTGATGATTAACTAAGAATCACCATAAATGTGGAGATGAGATATATTCTAATACACTATGTGTCAAAGACCTACAAAAAGTATTTCATACTTAGCCATGTTATTTATACAAGGAAAGTTGATTCTGAATAATTTAGTAATTAGATCCCCCTATGGTGTAATAAACAATAGGCCTACCCTCAATCCATATATAGTAAATGAATCAACCAAATACAAATTCTAGGGATACTCCTCAAGGGGTGTGTCAATGATGGTCATGATGGATTCATTAGGAAACTAAAATGTGAGTGGTTGTGTGTCTATGAGAAGTGGTTTAACAAGTTGATCTGTAAGAACTTGTCCTTTGATTGGATTTTGATTGACATACTCTATGTCTAACTCACTGAGAAGCATGATCCATTTAGCCATTATACCTTGGAAATATATTTTAGATAGTAGATACTTGAGTAGATCTAATTTTGAAATGACCATGGTTTTATTATTCAACATGTAATGATATAATTTCTAAGCTATGAAAACCATGGCTAGACAAGCTTTTTCAATAGGTGCATAGTTATGTTCATATGTAACTAGGGTACAACTTAGGTAGTATACAACATGTTATTTTCCATTGTCATCATGTTGAGCTAAAAGTGCCCCTAGATCATAGTTGGTAGCTGATAAGTATAATAAGAATGGCTTTACTGACATAAGAGGTAATAAATAAGTAGATTGATAAGATAATCTTTGAGATGTTAAAAAGTTGTTTGGTAGTGATCATCCCAGTGAAATGAAACTAATTTTTTTAAAAGGTGTGTAAATGGATGGCACTTATCTACTAATTAAGAGATGAAGCATCAAATTGACTGGATCTTACCCTGTAAACTATAGAGTTACTTTAAATTGGTTGCTGGTGGCATCTCAATTATAGCATGGACTTTAGCCAAATCAACTTCAATACCTCTACGAGACATAATGAAGCCAAGTAATTTTTTTAAAGTTATATCACCCACATATTTATTTGGATTGAGTCTGACTTTGTACTCTTGTAATATTTCAAATATCTTACGTAACACTTCTAGATGGTCAGCCCTAGTTTTGGATTTTCTTAATATGTCATCGACATAGTCTCCAACAATATCATGCATCATATCATGGAATATGATAGTCATGGCCCTTTGATATGTAGCTCTAACATTCTAAAGGCTAAATGGAATCACCTAATAACAAAATGTTCCCCATGAAGTGGTGAATGTTGTTTTATGTTGGTATTTTGGTGTTATTTTGATCTAGTTGTATCTTGAAAATCCATCCATGAGTGAAAACATTTCATAACTAGTCATGGAGTTGATGATCATGTTAATATTAGGAAAGGAGAAATCATCTTTAGGATAAGATTTGTTAATATCTCAAAAATTAGTACAAATCCCTAATTTCTTTAGGATTTATACAAACATGTACCACATTAGAGATCCATTCTGAATAATCAATGGATCATATACATCCTACTTATAAGAGTTTTCCAACTCTCTCTTTACCAATACAATAATACAAGGATGCATCTTATGTAGCTTTTGTTTTACCAATTTGGCACCAAGATTAACCATAAGGTGATGCAAAACCAAGGTGAGATCTAAGCCTGGCATGTTAGAATAGGCCCATGCAAAAATATCCACAAACTCTCTCAATAGATCTATAAAGACATCATATTCCTCCTAGATGAGGGATGCACCTAATTTTATCCATTTCAAGTCTAATTGAGTCTCGATACTTACCTCTATTGTAGCTTTGACTAGAAGGCTAAAACCATCTTCTAGGAGAGTAGGCAGTGACTTGAACTATTAAATTATGTCAGGGTCCTCCTTTAAGACTTGCTCTTCAACTTTTCCTAGGCATGATGAATCTGAGTCCCCTAATGGAAGATCTGACCATGTGACAAAAATAGTAAAAAATTCTTCAATAATTTGATCAAATACTTGTTATTTCTCAAAGCTAAACTTTGATCCATAGGCAAGTTCATCATTGGTGGTTTTTCGGTCTAAATTCAAAGAAGAATGAACACCCTCATCAAATGGTGCCTGAAACAAGTTTTCACCACTAGACTAGCCTTTATTTTTACTTTTTCCCTAGTCAAAAAGCACCTCAAATAGATTTTTAATTTGGGACCTTAGTATTTTACTTATTTTGTTTGGCTAAGGGTGTTTACTCACTCTCCAAAATAGGCTATAAGATCTAATGTGATTGAGAATATTTATTTGTGATTTCCCAATGAAATGTTGTGTTTAAGGCCTAAGAAATCATAGAATGCCTCATCATTTTGGAACTCATTAATTGATAGACTAGATTCTTGTTGGTCCCAATCTATCAATTGGGGATAGTATAATGTAAATTGGTTGTGATGAATGGCCAAGGTAAGGGTACAAATGGCATTGTTATCAAATAAGTTGGTTTTAGCTAGGTCATCAAAGGTGAGACTATGATCAAACTCTGCTTCACTATCGACATCATCATCAATAGTCACTAGTGAAGGAGTTTGAATAAGATATGTGGAGTCACCCCCAAGTGGTTTAAATCCAAGTCCATAAGTTCTTTCATACTTAGTCATGGAAATTAACTCAATGGTTGCTTGTTGATTTGGTCTGAGGCCTCTTCCTTCATATTTTTGATGATCCATGATCCTATTGGGAATACGATACTTTGAATTTTTATAACAATCAACTTGGCTGCCATTGTATAACCATGATTTTTCTCCTTCAATAGGGTTAGGTTCTTGGTCAAATGATAGTACAAATTTGATAGGTCCCTTATTTTTGTTCTTTTATTTCTAATGCATATATGGGGTGAGTTTAGGTCACCCAAAGGTTTTTAGATTCTAAGGAAGATTGGCAATATGAAATGTATCATGGGTCACATACTCTCCTAGTCCATTATCTAAAATGGTAAAATGACTAGAAGCTTTAGGAGGTAACATGTGAGAAAGGGAATCCAAGGTATTAAGATCTATGCAATTATCTAGTGAAGGATCAATAAGTATTGTCTTTCCTTTCTCCTATTAGGAACATGGATTCATACTGTACTGATAATTATATCTTTGATATTTGGCCTCAAGATGCTTTTAGTGTTCACATGGGTGTAAATATCCTAGAATATTCACTTCCATCTGTGAGTGGGAAAACTTGATAAATTGGTGCAACGTTGATGGGACTACATGAATCTCATGTAACCAAGGCCTCCTTAGAAGTATATTATATGATAACTCAAGATAAAGCACATGACAAAGTATATCATAGTTCAAAGGCCTAATGATAATTAGAAAACTAATGGTGCCTTGTGATTCTCTTTCTTGATTATCATAGGCTTTAATAATTACTGTTTCTAGTTAGAGATCTATCATTGTGTACTCAAGAATCTTGATGAGCTTTAGAGACACTATGTTGAGGTTGGATCTATTTTTGATAAGGACACATTTCACTTTATGCCATTTGATACAAACTTATATGTATAATGGGTTATTATGGAATGAGCCAAGAGAAGACATATCACTTTTGTTGAATGTGACTTGTTAGTCTGGAGCTAGGTGTCCAACCAAAGCTTGATAGTTATCATGGGATATGTCACTAGAAATAGTGGATTGGGTCAAAAACTCATTCAAGATTTTTTTGTGGATTATTGACATTCACAAAAAGTCTAAAATAGCAATTTGTGCTAGTGTCTTTTATAATTATTCCATAATATCAAACTTCTTATCTTGGTTAGTAGTGAACGGTTTATTTTGAGGTTGAATGGTTGGTTGGATGACAGGCAAAGTGGCAGATGGTTATGGGCATAGGATAGTAATCTTTGACCTCTGATTTGTGATTGAAAATTTTGGATTAAATACTAGACCATTAATACTAATTGATGTTAGAAATGGTGTGGGACCAAACAAGACAAGTCTCAGTTGCAGATGCACTTGCATATGGTCACATGGCAAGGATGAGTTATCACTATAAGATCTAAAAGGAGAAGTCCTAGTTTGCATGTTTGCCTATATGCACTCCTAGGTCAAAGAAGAATTATCCATGTAATTGGCTGAATACTATTATTTAGCAATGGTCTAGGCTGATCAGTGTTTGGTCTAGGATTAATGGAGATGGTATTAACACTACCCCCTATAATATGACCTACTACCCTATTGTAGTCATATGCAATTTCATGGTAAGTTTGTTGGTTATTACCATTTTGACCTTGGTTTTGTTCATTTTTCTATCATTGTGGGTTTTTCTACTGATTTTGTTGATTCTATTAGTTTGGCCTTTGATTTTGATACTATTGATTTTGTGGTTACACAGGCTATTGTTGTTGTTGTTGATTGTTTTGTTGTTGTTGAATGTTATGTCAAGGAAAGGGGTTTTGATAGATCCCAAGAGTTTGATTAGAAGTGGAAGCACCATTATCCAATTTTCTCTCCCCATTCTCCAACATATTCTTAATTAAATACTTGATTTAGACACATCTTCATAGTTTATGCCTATTAACCTAATGATAGTCACAAAATTCATTTTCATAGTACCAATTAGGATAAGGAATGCCTTATGGATAATGCTTTGGTATAGGCCAACTAATTAAATTAATGGCAAAAAGCTTACAAAATATAGATTCATTAGGTTCTCCTAGGTCACTAAAGACAACGTATAGGCATAGTTCTCTTAGGAGGAGGGGTTTGCAATGGTAAAGGTTGTTGTATTTATTGTGTAGGTCTTGATTGTTATGCTTGCAACATTAGTTGGAGAGGTTATTGGGTAGGATTAAGATGAAAAGGTGGTGTGGATGATGTTTTCATAGTTTGGACATGATGAGATTTGGTTATCCATTTCTCACAACATTCTTATTATGATTGAATTGCTTTAGTCTTTTTGGGTTATTGGCTTGTGTCAATTGTGATGATTAAACTTGATTAGGATGTTATTTTTGGCTATTTACCTGATTGGTAAAATTAATTTTGATGACTCCTTTATTGATGAGCACCCACTCGATCAACAAACCTTTATCAATGATCTATTTAAACATATGTGCACATTGCAATTCTAGATGATAGGATATCTCATTATGAAAAATTTTAGTAAATACAGTGGCTAATTGTTTATCTATAAAAATATGGGTGAAATGGCTTGCAAGGGCTCTTTATCACTGTAAATAACTTTCAAAACTCTCCCCAGCTTTTTGCTTTGCTTGTGTTAGGTCACTAATGAAATATCATGCTTGAGATTATAGGAAAAGTGTTACACAAATTTATCAAAAATATCATCAAAGTCCATTACTAAATTCTTGGGCAACTTCAAAAACCACTCCAAGGCTTATCCAGCCAAGCTCCTTGAAAAAAAATCAAAAGGTATATGTCACTATATGCCACTAGTTGACATGCAACAAACAATTTGGTCAAATGAGCCTTAGGGTCACATTTCCCTTTGTATTTATCAAATTTTGGTGGTTCGTATCCTAGAGGAAATGGTGTCTATAAATAATCCATGTTGAATGGATAGGAACATACATCATCCAATTTGAACTTTTTAGTTTATTTACTAGCTTGAATGGTAGTAATTACATCCTTCATTTGTTGTAATTCTTGGGATAGGAAACTAGATAGAATATTGGTTTGAGAGAGAATTTGGGTTTGGATAGATGGTTGGGAGGTCACAAGTGGAACACTTTGACCAAGGTATGATGGAGCTACCTATTGGGGTACATTGGCTTGGTTGGGGAATGGACTAGGAATACGTGTATGTGGATTAGGATGTACATGAAATTGCATATTTATTGCAAGATATTCTAGTTTGGGTTGGTGATAAAGGTTTGATTTGGAGGATTTTTTAGTTGGGATGGAGGGTTATAACTTTATTATACCTATTGTGGTTAAAAAGGGACATGATACTAACTAATCAAACCTTGCTATTGAGTGGGAACTTGTGGACCAAGACCCTGTCTCTAGATTTGTGGCACATTTAGTACCAACAGTTGTCTAGTAGGTACCTGAGAAACATGGGGACCTCTTTGTTTCATAAATCCCTATAAGGAAGTGAAAGTAGGTTTTAGATTTGGCATCTATTATTGACCAATATTTACACATTATTGACTAGTCATTTCTTGGTTTTGAATCATCATATTAGTCTGCAATTCAAGAGGTATGTTTATTGTTACCTAGTGAGGTGGAACATTTATTGTCCTTGATTGAGGTTGTAATGTATTTTTCCTTTATTGTGTTGATACACTAGATTGTACTTATTGGTGCAGAATACTACTCATTACCTATTGAGGAGGAGTAGGATTTTCCACATTCTATCATTGAGGCATGATATTGGCCATTATTTGATTACCTCATCCCATAGGTTATACATTTGAGGAAGCAATCAGTTGAGGTTGGGGTGTATAAAATCCTATTCCCTGGTATGATGACCTATTCATATGATTAACTATAGTCACATGTTGTTTGTTAATTATTTGCATGTTAGTACAACTTTGATCAAGATTAGATGTTGTTTACACATTATCTACTACATTTGGCTCACTATTAAGTGTAGAGGCTAAAGATACTTCTTCAATAACGGGCATATGCATCAAGTTATCTATTGAAATGTTTTATATGAATGGGTTAGAATTTAGATTATCTTGTCTAGTTAACTCTATCAATACTCCTATTGAAGGAACTAGGTCAATGAGAGGCTTACTGACCATGTTCATTTGATTGAAATCATGTGCTAGATTTAGATATGTTTGATATGTTATCTGCATTTGCTTAAAGTTATCTTCTATGATGTTTTTACCTTAATTAGATATATTAGGATCTAGGTACGTTGTTTGGACTAGAGCCATAGGATTGCTAGAAGAAGCCTATTGATCATAAATGGTATTGTGGGGCACTCTTACTAGACGTGGTAAATTTTCATGGGGGAAGTCTGCTATAAACTTGGCCCCTACCTCGATGGCTCAAACCACAATCTCATCTTTGTTCTCTAAAAAATGTTTCTAAAACAAAAATGGATCATATTTGGAAGCCATATTATTAGAATATGACTATTGAGGAACTAGCTTGTCCACTATGGGTATTGTAGCTAGGTGTTACACAGTTGGCTCATGGTCCTATTCTAAAGAAGGTGGTATGTTAACCAAATATTTAGCCAATGGATCTTGGATTTGTGCCCTTTATTTATTATTATAATAGGGATAAGAATCCATCTCATAAGCAATATTATTTGCATAGGGGTCTTGCACCATTTCTTCCTGCACAACTACATTACTAATTCCTAGATTGTACATGAGTCCACTATGAGTGTATGAATACATGTTTGGATCCATAGTTAGTGCTTTTGTGATAAAATCTCAAAGAGTTCTATAAACTTAAAAAAGGACAATGTCTAAAATAGATGATGTTCAACTTGGTCTAGATTTGTCAAAAGGATCAATAGGTTTATGTAAAGGTTTGTGATGAAATAAGCTAGCATGAAGTATCTAATGTTTCAATACTCACACAAATATAAGAAAGTAAATGTTCATAAAAATCAAAATGCCAAACTCTAAGGTCGAAGTATTTCAAATCAGTCTAATCTAGGAATTGAAAAGTTACTATGTATTTTGGCCAAATGTGGTGTCAAAAGCTAGGCTCAAACAAGCCATGTACTAGGACTCTTGGCCAAATGGTGTCAAAATATAGACTCTAAAATAGATGAAAGTTTTAATCTAATGGATTTAAAACACTTCTAACAAATACTAAGAATTTGATTCTTGGACATGAACTTGATCAACTAGGTATAAGGTATGAAATAAAAGGCACTTTAGCAATAGTTTATTTTCTCATAAATAATGGTATAAAACTTGGTTCTTTTTGACAAACAAGCTATACAAAAGTGAATGGTATAACTATGTTTTAGACAAAGGATCACAGAAAGTGCACTTGGATTAGTCTAAAATTGTAGGAAAAAAATTGGAATTCTATGTAAGAAGGTCTATGAAACAATATTTGAAATATTTTGGGCAGAAAAACAATGCTATACTACCTAAAAAGTGTGACAAAAATGTTTTTTTCAAAAACTCTCTAAGGCAAAGACATTTTTCCACAATTTTGAAAACATAACACTACCTTTCTTGACCCAAAATGTGGTGGTGTATAGACTCAAAGTACAAGTGTTTAGCACAAAATGGTTTAAGTCTATTAAGTGATGATAATGATTATGAGTCTTAAATGAACTTTAACCCAAATTGGAAATTAAACCTAAGTTCCCTCAAGTTTAGTGAAAATGATGAACCCACTTAACACATCAACCCTATGAATTTGTAAAGGTATAATTTCAAATTTAGATTATAAGTGAAGGACTTAAACAACTTTGGTAAAGGTATAGACTTAATTGGGCAACATAACTACACCAAAGTGGATGATATGACTCTCAAGATTTTGATGAACTTTTGAACAAGGAAAATGGATGAACTCATGTAGGTAGCATAACACCTCTTTTTTCAAAGGAAAATCAGACTATGTTTGGTTTAGATTATTTGTTTACACTAAGTTTTGACTCCAAATAGTACTTTAAACTAGGACAAGACCAACTAATTAATCACCCTTATATCCTAAACTAACAAGGTTGTTTGGTATTGTTGGAATCCATCAATATATGTCATTTGAGAAGATTTTAAGTGTTCATCCAAAAGTAAATATGCATTACATAATAGGGTTTTTATACCCCCATTCTCTTAAATAATAGTACTATGCCATGGACCTTGAGGTGCACCTTGCACCAAAAATACTTCCATGACAAGTGGGGATTTGTCTAATATCTAACAAGTTTTTGAATGATATATGGGAATCAATTGCACAATGAAATTCACACCGAACAATGCAAAAGAAAAGCATGAATTTTGGGTCTATATCACTTGGATTTTTGTAAAAAGGTCTAGTCATTTTTGCAACCACTACATCCTATTATTCACTCAGTGTAGTGTGACGTCCAAAGTTCCACTATGTCTCATGTGCAATTCTAAAGGAGCCAAATGAATTCAATGTTGAAAGATGAAACCCAAGGTTAAAGCTTCCCTAAAGAACTTACGGGAGGTGATGAAGTCCCCCTCACAAGCCAAGTTTGCATAAAAATAAAGTAAGCATGAAATAGAAAGACTTTAGGGTCATTTTCAAGGTCACCCAAACTTTGGAAAGTTTTTGGGGAGTGCTTTAGATGACTTTATTTCTAAGCCTTAGACTAGGCTCCTTGTAATAGGAATGGAGCTTTTGATTCTAAGGGTTCCCTATAAGGGACAAATGAAAGAGCATACACGCAACATTCCTCTTTTTTCCAAAAAAAGATTTGATTAAACAACTATTGCAAATAAAAATTATCAAGCGTGTTCAATTTTAAGCCCAAAATGAAAGATTTGGTGGTGTTGATTTGACCCCTTGGTCTTAGTTGCAAACTTTGAAAACATTCACCAAAAACATCTAAATTCTTTGTTTAAACCCAAAAACAAGGTTCCCAATTGATTTTTAAGCATGCAAAAGGTGATTTAAACATGTTTTGAGCAAATATCAATCTTAGTATAGTAGTAAAATTGTTAGCATTTCCTTTAGCTTTGAAGCTCCTTTTAGCTTGAAATAATGAACTTTGAAAAAGTAGCTCTTGAGTCTATATTTGGAAAAACACAGTGACTAACATCAATTATTAGTACTAATGTCAGTTACTTTGGCTAACTGAGATCTAATCGATGCCAATTTTGCTAATCGACATCGATTAAGTAGGTAATTGATGTTTTTATTACTTGCTGATGTCAATTCCTGTGTAAAACTATGGCAAACAAAAATGGTAAAATAACATTAAAAAATCAATTTGTAAGAGTTTTAAGGGATTGAATAAATATTTTAGAGTTTCAAAAAGAACTCCTTCAGGTGTGAGATGCATTTAGTCTCACTAGGTGTGCCATTATGTGATCTAAGAATTTGACTGAAGAGAGGATGGTTAGTATGGTGTTAATTCCAAAATGAAAACAAAATGAAATAAACACACTAATAGCATAACATCTCTAGGCCTAGACACTAGGAAGAGTTTAGTTAACAAAATAAAATGATAAACACAACTAAAAATCAAGGAATGAAAACATAAGAATTCCTTCACCTTCCTCAGATGCTCTAAATGACTTTATAGTGGTGGCTTGCTCAGCTTGTGCTCATGAAGTCCTTAGAAATGGAAGCTTGGATACCTCCATCTCTCCTTGACACCTTTGGCTTGTGGCTTGGCTTGGCTTGGAATCAATTTGGAATGGTAACACTAGTAGTAATGGATTATTGAAGATATTTTTGCATTATTAATTTACACCAAAATAGCTTAGAAATGATGTTCTTGTCCTCTCTATTTATAGATATTTAGATTTAATCAGAATCAACTTCAACTATCCATCTCAAGATTGAGATGTGTGGTTGAGGATTAATTCAATTTTTGAATTAAGTTTGTAATTATCCTCATCATGACATTGGAAGAAGGGGAAATTTAGAGGCATGGAGGGAATCATGTAAGGCATTGATGAGGCATGGTAGGCATGAATCTTGATATTTATGGCATTTATGGCTGAAAGATGTCTTCTCAAGAAATGAGGTCACCTGATGATGTAGATATTCAATATTCATTTCTAAAAAAAAGTTTTCAACAAGTTTCCATGGAATTCTTGATTAAGCCTTGATTTGGGCTAATTAGCTCTTAATCATGATTAAGCACTTTGTGCACAAATTACTCAAATTGATCAAAATGCCTTATTATTGGTTCAAAATTTGACTAGGTTGGAATTGGAAGGTTATGTCAGATGCATTAGATCCACTAGCCCATTTAGGATGTTACTAACAATAAATAACAAAGGCATACATCTTGTGTAAGAGATTTGATAGGAAATAGCAATCCAAAACACTTAGGTTTAGAATTCACATTTTGTCTCAAAATGAACTAATCAAAGTTAGCTAGCCCATAAATTGCATTGCCCCATTTAGGTATACCCTAGCCAAAATTGGCACTTGAACATGTCAATTTCACATCATTTAGCATGTCTTAGTTTTTTTAGGCCAAATTATGCATTTTAGGTGGAAATTAGCTGCAAGCCTAATTAAAGGTTATTAGTGCCTAGTTTTAGGTGTCTACACCTATCATCATCTCATTTACTCCTAGAAGTTTGCTTTCAATGATGGATATTGATCCTTGACTTGGGTTTCATATATTGAGACACTTGTCAATTACACATTTATCCATAGGATCCTTCTATCAGTTTCATCTGGCTCTACACTTTCTCCATGTAGAAACCTCATATTAATCCTGAAGATCATTGACTCTTGACTTTATACACACCATCAATTTGATCTTCATGACTCAATACATGCCATTCATCTTTATCTATAAGATCAAGCATGCATTGTTGATCCTTTAGCTTGCCATGATTGTGACACTTATTAGTCCCTCACTCAATCTTAGGATCCTCTAACTTTTTGAATATGATCTCATCATTGATATTTGAATTCTTGATTAAATGTGCTTTATTGGATCTTTAGGACCCATTGATGTCATCAGGTTACTACTTGCCATTGGATCTTTGATCTAATAAAATGACAACCGTTGATCTTATTTTAGGCACTTTTGATTCTTTGACCTTGTGCATGTCATAGATCTTCTACTTGAGCTCCTAATATATTGACACCTATCATATATGTGTTCAACCTTAGGATCATTTAAACCCAAATGGTTACTTACCATAGCTTTATCTTGATGTTTATGCACATGTCATGGACTGGTAGTTTAACTTTGAAGCTTTATATCTTGAGATAGAAAACACATCAAGATATGAAATTTATAGAGGATTATCTAGGCATGAAATACATCATGTCCATGAAATATTTTGGCTTAAGAGGATTTTCAAGTTAATCTATTAAATTCACAACCAAATTTCTCTATTCATTTGTATATGATGTTTGATGATGGCCTAGTTATTCTAAGCTTGCTCAAGTCATTTCTTGATCATCCATTTCAATCAAGACTCTACTCAATTGATCTATCTAATTAAAATCTTGGAATGTGGGCCAAAATGGCCAAAAGTTTTCGTGACGCATAGGGAAGCATGCATGTTATGCTTAAGAACCTAGACTAGTCACCTTGTTTAGTCCATTGGGTATAAAGTCTCTACTCTAGTTCAACATATTGATCTAAATCTAAAACTGGTTACCAACCCTTGGATAACTCCTCTTAAAATAAAAAAGGACCAAAAGGAACAAAATAAAACAAAGTGCCCAAGGCACTTATTGAAGGGAAACATAGAACAAAAGGGAAACTAACCTAAACAAGGATAACTAACCTAAGGAAAAGGGAAAACAAGACAAATAAAAGGGAAGTATACTGCTAATTACACTAACCACTTACTGAAACAAAATGAACCTAGAACAACTAACCTAAAACAATATGCTTTCCTCAAAGATCAAATGGAAATCTAGATTTTACATCATGGAACCTTGAAATATGATTTGCATCTCTTAATATCTCTCTTTTATAGCAAAGAGCAATTAGATATTTATGTCTCCTTGATGATGTAGTTGGGATCCCAACTTTCATTCTCAGTTGCATAAATTGATGGTACGAACCCAATCCAATCATCTTGCTCTTAGATCCTTTTATTTTGTAAGAATGTTGCCAATTCTTCTTCATTCATTAGCTACTAGTGATATGCTATATCTTCCATTATACCTTCATTCTGATCCTTATGAACAAGTGAATTGACAATGTCTTCATGATTGACCTCTTGTATTTATCCAAGCATGTTGGATGACAAAACCTATTCATTTGATTTTTTCTCAAGAGTAATGATCTTAGGTGTTAGATTAATAAACACTTGTCTATCCCTCTCATCTTCATGCACTTCTTCATCCTGTGAACCAACCTCAATAGCTAATTTGTATTTAAGATATTCAATAGGAAATGTAAGACCTTGAATAGTTTGATATTATTTACATATATCCATATATTACTTCCAAAAATCCTTATCATTACCTTGATGTTTACCTTCTTTGGCTAGGCTGCACTCATTAATGGTCAATTTTGTAAGTTCTTGATAAGCATCTTGATGTGGGATAGCTAGTATGTGATCAAGATGATCTTGAAAAATGACTTTATGTGACACATATAAAAATTATTCTTCATGGCTCTCATATTCTACTTGTACTTGCTCTTGCAATTCATCTTTTTCAACACTATGAAAGAATGAATTGTGTTTGTTTTTGCCAAAAGGTGTCCCAAGAACCATTTCCTCCTCAAGATCATTCAAATAATCATCATTAGCTACAAGTTCAATATAAATTTGAATGTTTACCTATTTAATAATGGGTTCTCACTCTATAAGTGGCATAGAATATCCTTGGAGTGACTCCAAGAGAGATGAAATATATACCTCATTCCTCTCATCTAGCTGCTTGTCTTCAATAATTACCACTTCTTCCTTCTTATGCATATAACTTTGGATAGATATTCATGAGAGAAATGACTTAGATTATTTAGGAGGGAGGGGTTAGGATTGAGTAACTTTGGGTTTGCTTGACTACATCATTTAGTTCCAAAATGGAAATTTAGGCTCATGTTTTTCCTGCATAGTGTGCATTGTGGCTTGAGGAATGCAAACAGGTATGTGTAATTGAGGTGATATTGCCTTTTCAGTTGTCAATGTTTGGTACATATTTCTATCTATAGCTTCATTTTTCCTAGCAAAGGAGGATTCAAAATTAGACCTTGATTATTCATGATGGCTAGCTCTTTCAACATAAACTTGCCCTTCCTCCTGGACTCTCCCTTACATAGATTTCCATGAGAGGAAGGTTAACAGGAGTTAGGGGAAACTATGATGACTTTGAAGCTCATTTGGTGAAGGATTATGAGTGGTGATGGGAAGATCAACATGAGAATGACATAAAGTGAATGAGGGAAGGCATGATGGGTAATGAGGTGTATGATGTTTAAATGGGCTACCAGCTTCTCCTCAATATTGAAGATGAGTTCTTTATGTCAAACATGTCACTACTATTTCTAGAATAACCTATCCTAATGAAATAAATCCAAATTTATTTTGCCTATTGCACTAAATTTTTAACCCCAAAAATGACACATTTTGGAATTTCTTGTCCATACCCCTTCAATGTATCAATGCTTATCATATTCTTCTCTTGGTCCAATAGGGCTTGTTTAAGGCTAGATATAAAATGACTTGGGGCTTAAGTAGGTTGTTTAGGAATGTCATGATGCTACCATGACTAATAAAAATGGTAATCAAGATGCAAAGGGGGTAGATAAGATTTATAGTAGGTTTGATTATCTTGGTAATAAGGGGGCTCATCATAGGACTAGGAGGGGTGAAAATATGGTTGATATAGGGAAGATAGTATGGGTATAGATCATGATTGAGTTGGAAATGGTCAAAGGTCTATTCATAGGGATATGAAAAAAATAATCCTACCTCATAAACCTCCATAAATTCTCATTAAGAATATGAAAATGAATTAAATCATGAATGATAAACCATCTTACCTCTATAATGAAGACTTGTTATGACTGGTGTAACTTTTTTAACTACAACTCTACCGATAAAGTATTTGAAATCTCTCCAAGATGATTGCAAGTTATCCTTCTACATTATAAATAAATTCTTCAAGGTAGTTGAAGAGGGTCCCACTGGGCATGCCAAAACTATGGGAGACTTTTATTCCACCCTAGCTAAGTAAAGGATTTTTTTGGTCCTTTTGCTCAAACCTAGTCCAACATGGGAATGACCCTAGGCTATTGATTACCTGAAATTGGGTAAAAAATCTAGGTTTTTTAATGAGGCTATCTCATTAGATTGTTCATTATAGTGCTCACCTAGACCTTAATAGGTTAGGATGAAAAGAGAGGAGTTACATGAATAAAAACCTACTCTAAGTGCGGTGATGCACCATGAATTCATTGTATCCACTCATAGGCTTGAAATATTTTCACACTAATTAACTATTAATATACTTAACACAATGCTTAAAATGGTTTCCAAGAAAAAGTGCTTGACATAGAGGTCAGTTTGATTCACTCGGGCTAGAGGGAAATGAGGGTAAGGCCTAATTAAAGTCACTTACAATCAAAAATCCACTCTATACCTAAGACACCAACATTATGACACACTTTGATGACCTACAAAGAAAACTTGTTAGCACTTAGGTTGAACTTGAACCTATAAAGGGAAGATTAAACAAATTTATCATATCAAAAAAATATAAAACACTAATCATAGATTTGTAAACAACTACAAGTGTCTTTCTCATTGAACAAGAGGTGCATGAGTATAAATTATGGTAGAGTATAGTCATACCATCATTGAGGGATAATAATCAAGAGCTCAATTCCTATATTTATAGGGAGAAATAAAATCAAGAGAGAGAAGTTTTGGTATAGAAGGGGTCATCAATGAGCTAAATTCCTCTCACAACAATAGTTATAACCATCACATCAATCATTTCAATCTATTTTATTTATGCATTTATGATCTTTAAAAGCTTTTAATTCATCATGGTCACCTTAAAAAATAGTTACAATAGTTGCATAAATATTTCTCCCACTTCTACCTGCATTGATACTCTTTAAATGCTATTAAATGACCAACATCCATCATAGAACACACCTTTTATAGAAGATTGACCACACTATTTAGTTTGGACACATATCATCATCTTATTTGCTTCCACAAGTTTGTTTTCAATGTTGGCCTTTAATCCTTGACCTAGGCTTCACAGATTAAGACACTTGTCAATTACACATTTATCCTTAGGATCCTACTATCAATTCCATCAAAATCCACACTTGCACCATGTGACAACCTCACATTCATCCTCATAATCATTGAATCTTGAATTTATGCACACCATCGATCTACTCTACACAACTCAATGTGTGTCATTGATCTTTATTTGTAAGATCAAATGTGCACCATTGATCCTTTAGCTTGACATGATCATGACACTTGTTCGTCCCTTGCTCAATATTAGGATCCTATAATTTTTTGATTGAAATATCATTATTGATATTTGGATGCATGATTAAATGCATTCTATTGGATCTTTAGGACCCATTGATGTTGTTAGGTTGTCACTCACTATTGGATCTTTGATCTGATTAAACATTGACTATTGATCTTGTTCTAGTCACTTTTAACTCTTTGACTTTGTGTGTGTCATAGATCTTCTAACCAAGATCCTGATATCTTGACACTTTTTAGATTTATGTTCAACCTTAGGATCATTTGAACCCAAATAGTTACTTGTCATAGCTTTATCTTGACATCTCTATGTGCATCCCAAACTGCTAGTTTAACTTTGAAGATTTATATCTTGAAATAGAAAAGAAATCAAGATAATAAATTTAAAAAGGATGATCTAGGAATGAAATACATCATTTCCATGAAATATTTTGTCTTGAGAGGATTTCTAAGTGAATCTATTAAATGCATAACCAACTTGCTCTATTTATTTATACATGACATTTGATGATGGACTGGTTCTTCTAGGCTTACTCAAGTCATTTCTTGATCATCCATTTCAATCAAGACCCTACTCAGATAATCTATCCAAGAAAAATATTTACATGTGGGCCAAAATGGCTAACAAGTATGTATAATCCCTTGGTATGTAGAAAAGTCCACAAGAAAGCCATTTTTGGGCTTAAAACCACATCAGGCCTATGCAAATTGAAGAACCAAGCTTGAGTAGGTAATTTGGATTACTCATATCTTCTTGGATACACTACATGGGATATTAATGATCTTGGACAAGTTGGATAGGGTCCTGAGCTACTACTTTATGTAATTGGTTTACAAGTTCAATGTCACAACTCTATAAATAAAGGCTAAGAGTGAAATATGCTCTAAATCCTTCAAAACCCTAGATTATGACCTAATTGGGAAAACAAGGAAAGAGATGCATAATGGCTTGGGATATGGTTGAAGGATGTATAAGACTCACCAAGGCTCCTCCCTATCAACTTTAGTGTTTCCCTACTTGTATAGACAAGGGGTAATTTGGCTTTCTTTGATTATTTTCAATGTTTTATAGGTTATAAGAGGTTTAAAGAGATTAAATAAACTTTGGGAGAAATATTTGGATTTTAGATAACCCCTCATGTTCATTTCATGATTCAAGAAAAATCCTAAGTTCTTTTATAATTACTTCCATCTTAGCCAGTCAAAACTAGGAAAATGAGCAAGATAGTGAGAAGGGTGAGAACTTCAAGTGGGAAGGATTTTAAGGTGTGCCTAAGGAATATAAGGATATGATAGGTCTTGAAATGTTTCATTAATTCCTATATATGGATTTAAATGGAAAACTAAAGCCAACTTTGAGGCCAAGTGTGAGGGGTAAGTGAAAGAGGAGTTACATGGACTACAAATAATGATAACTCATGCGTAGAAGAATCTAGATGATTAAGGATGAAAACAATGCATGGTGTAGTATGTCTGTAACCCATCATTCTAAGCTAAATCATGATAATATCCCTATTCAATTTTGGGGCATTCCAATAGGTCCAAATGATGAAGGCAATTTTCTTAGCAAGCAAGAGGAATATTACACCACATTTTATGAAGTTTCATGCTTTGGAGGGCTATTTGTCCTATCAAAATTTACATGGTTTTTATAAAACTCATTATCCTACATGTATAACACCTTTTATCAGCATGACACTTTTCCTAGTGACCCTTGGACTCCTTTTTCTTCTCTTCTCTCTCTAATTCTATAAATAGTGGCCTTTTGGCTTTTGTAATCTAATTCTACTCTATGTATGGCAAAGACCTTATTGAATGAAATTGTATTTTTAATTTGAAAATTAATTAAAGTTTGGTTTTGAGATCATTAACATTTATCTAATTGTTCAAAGTGATGTATGGTGAGGTTAAGTGATAATATTCTATCCTTAGTTCCCTTATCCTCTCATGTTTATATAAGAGTTCCTATTATAGCAGGTCATATAAAGTGTTGTCAAGTGTATGGGTCTATATTTTAAGTGTAAAATGAGCCTTGGTTTTTGAAACTATCCTATAGCTCACTTACCTTGGATATCCTTCTTGCGTTTCACCTCCATATTGAAACAGTCATGTTAGAATATCGTAGGACTTGGAAGTTAGCTTGTATGCCTTGTTTCTTAGTTCAAAAACTATAATGGTCATATGGAAATCATCTTTTTGTATCACCCCTTTATAGTAGTTTAATTTCATGCAACTTCTATCCCTTTTCCTTAGAAATAATTAGCTAGTTTAGGTGTTAAACACTTCAAGATACATTCAAGGAGCTAGCCCTTAAACCTAAAGGCTCACTTCCACTATAGGTACACCCACATACCTAAAAGCATTCCCATATTACCCAAATCTAGAAGAGACTTGAACACCCTCTACTAGGGTGCAATATTTGGTGACAATAGTCACCTCACTTCAAATTTCACTATAAAATAGGGTTTACCCCTATTTTTCAAATAACTTGATGTATTCAAACTTACTCGAGTGATTAAGAGTTTTGTGAAGGTATTAGAGAGGAACCAATAAGGAAGAATTTTTTTTATTGGGGTTGTAATTAGTTTCTCAATCATTTAATATCACTCATGGTTTTTTTACCACATGGAGTTTTTGCCATTTTAAATACTTGCATTCTATGTTTATTATTTTGTATTTATTAAATTATGGTTTGCTATCAATTACTCTTTTATATCCTATGCATTAGTTTATCTATTTTATCATGGCTTTAAAGCTTTGAGGTGGTTTACTTGATTGGTAAGCTTTTTGTGAATTAACACATTAAATCTAAAGATAATTATTTTTTTCAATCCTAGTATGGCCTATGCTACAACCTAAAAAAATAAAATTCAATTGAAAGATTCAGCAACCTAAAACTTGTAGTTAAGAGGTAGATTTACTATGTCATGAAGCATCTATTTAATTTATTGTTTAATTATCTTTTTTTTTATTACATGAAGCATGATAGTGTTATGATTTTTCATTTTCACTATATATTCTGATGTTATGATAATAACATTATGTTGTTAATGACTATTATTAGTTGGATTATATGTGGTACTGGTTGTAATAGTGTTGGGATACATGTTTAAATGTGTACTTATTGATTTCATGGACTTATGATTGCAATTGATAATGTTATTAATTTATTGATTATTGACATAATGTAATTGATGTCCTTTTTTGTGGTTTCAAGTTTTATCTATAAGCTAGGCAGATGTTGGAGTTTGTACTCCTAGAATTGAATGAATTTTGAGCATGTCAACATATCCAAAAAGTATACTTGTTAATTTTATTTTGTCCTTAGGTCACCTTGATTGGTCATTATGTCTATTGATTATGGTCCTTGTACTGTTTGCTACTATTGTACTTTGTTTGATGTTGTTATTGTCATTATTTATTATTCTTTATTTTTATTATGTGTTTTATCATCCGTAGTCTTTTTTTCGTGTGCTCAGCTCCATTATTTTTCTCTCATGTAGGCTTATTATTATTTCTACATCGCTTCATCGGTCCTATTAACCTACATATAAAACTACCTAGACCTACCTAGACCTAACACCTTATAACCCTCAACACCCCCCTTGGGAACCCTTGTCACCCTCCTACCTTGTTATAACCCTTCAACCTAGCTAAACCTTAGACTAAGGTGGTGGCTTATGTTTTGATGACTTGTTTTTATTGTGGCATGACTTGGTATTAAATGGGGTTTAATTCATTGATATTTTTAAAAATACTATGATATTGACTTAGGTCGATGATTTATTGGGAGATGTATTAAACCCATTTAATAAGGTAAGTAGTATAAATGGTTGAGGCTATAATTTTAATCCTTGGGTTTATATTTAAATATGAGGGTTAATATTTAATTTTTTTTATTAGATGGTGGATGGTTAATAGTTGAGTCTTCTAGACTTACCATTAGTGACAAGGATGGTAGGGGATTGCCTTGGGATACGAAGGCATTTCCCTCTCCTCCCAACAATACAAAATTGAATTAGGTATGGAGAATGTGAATGGAAAGGATAGGAGTTTGGATGGTTGGAAGAGAAAATAGTGTAAAAACTGGGCTAGTTTTAATGGCAAGCATGACAATTTGGAAAACACATAGTAGTGTGTGGAATAAAGATAGAAGTTTTTATCTTTTAGCTTGTTGGAGTTTTTTCTACATTTTGAAGTAAGTCATTTGGTTTATGATTTATTTTTTATTAATTGCATTAATTGGAAAATTATTTTTAAAGGATGCTTATGCAACTAGAAGTCTTAGGACTTCTAGATGCATACACAAACCCCATGAAATGATAAATCACTATAAACATTGCATTTAAAATTATAATGAATATATATAAGATATATGTTGTTTCGTTCAAATCCTTGGATTTAATTTATGCTTCAAATTTACATGTAGTTATTTTGTTGGTTATATAAATTTTCATGGATTTTTTAGGTTATATCTAGAACTATGTTTTTATACAAATATGTGACTGCATTTTATGAAAATATTTGATGGTGTTTTTATTTAATATTTTTTGGTTTATATATAGATATGATTGGGCTCTATTTAGAATAGAGACTATGTCATTTTGAGATAATCATGTTTTCTTAAAAAGATGTCTATAGTTGTTAACAATGGTACCCACATTCTTTACAGTTATGTCTATGTTCTTTTATGAATATGAAAAGTTGATGGTTTATTGAAGGAGTCTTGGTTATTTTTCCTCTGAGTTTCATTATTTTTGTTTGGTCTCTCACTCCTTTAAATCTATTATATGTTATGATTCAAACACCTAGAAATCGTTGAATGGTTTTATCTACACTGCATTATATTTAGACAACCTTGTAATCTTTGTTGAATTATTTTATAAGAAGTTTGAGGATATAACTGGTCAAGATGTTATTATCATGGTATTTGGTTATATTATTACATGCCATTTTTAATTGTTTTATGTTTATGTCAAAATCATGTTGTGTTTTATATATGCGTACTTGTCTTGATTAGGGTTATTAACATTTTGGACTCTTCGTTATTTGACTACATTATATGTTATATCAACTTTCTAATCTTTGACTATGTTATATTGCACATTTTGTAATAACTATTGGTGACTATGTTAAATTTTTGTGTTTTATCTATGTGTAAGATGTGAATCATTGAACCATTTTGGTCACTACCTTTTTTGTAATCAATATTCATTTTGATTATGTGGTATTCTTATTGTCTGGGTGATGAATGTCTTGGTTATATCATAGGTCAATTATGTTATTATTTTATTTAAGGTATTGAACTGCGCATGCATATGTTTACACACACACACACACACACACCTTGTGGCTTCGAGATGTATTTAATTTAAGTGACTGTTCTATCTTATTATGTCAAGACTAGTTGTTTTGAATTAACTATACTTGCTTCACCATGTTCTTAGATCTTGACCCTAGTATTTTATTTTATTGGGTCATGATTATTATTGTGTTCAATCTTGATTATTATTGTTTTAGTTATGATAATTATTGACTCAGTTACATTATTTCATTTTATGTTTATGATGTCTTCATTTATGGCTATGTTGTTTTATCGACTGTGTTAACCTTTGCATTGAAGCTACAGGATATACTTGTGATGTGTGAGAGTGCATTCATAGAGTTATATTTGCATTATGACCATTGGGTATTTAATAGTTTTGTCATATTATTGATGGTGTCATTTTGATATATTGACTATGTCGATTTAAGTTTGGAAATAAACTTGGTCATGTATGGAAAATTTGAGCTTATTTCTCTTGAAAGCATGTATATTTTTCTATTATTGGGATTGAGTTTATATTATGTTTTGTGATTATTTTAAATTAAGTTTTTACTTAAACATTTTGGTTAATTATTGAAATGTGTGGATTATCATTCCTAGACTAGACCTAAATAGTAGAGAATATATATTAGGGGTCTGAATGGTTAAGGCTAGCCAAAATTTTGGATAGGGGTCCAAGTAGGCTAATTTCAAAGGGTATATAATGGATTAGTGTTAATCCATTCTATACCATTCAGATGCCAAGATTAACCTTCCCCATTCTTGATCTATACTTCATATGGGTTAACTATTCCCATCTCACTTTGGCATGATATGGTTATGTTTTGTGTATTCTATTTATTTTGATATGTCTCTTTGTTTGGAAATTGATTTCCTCAAAATTCATCTCATGTTCTCAGTTACCACAACCACCATCTTACTGATGGTTGGGGTGGCAAGGGTCATCAATGGTTGGGCTCATAGGGTTGGTTAGGTGGGTTTGACTTGATTAATTATTGAGATCAACATGCACTCATTTTTTAAAATTGTTACCCTTGAGATACTTTGAACCTTAACCCTAAAAACCATGGCATGTTTTGAGCATTATTAAAATTTAAAAATCATCCACTTTGATAAAGTTGGCTTACTAATTTATGGTTTTGATTTGAACTTTCCTAATGTTGTTAATGATTGGTCCTGATGTCTTATAAGTTATAGGTTTCATGGAGCCCTATTGGAAATATCATGCTTAAAATTTGTAGATTGGCTATATTCAAGTTCTCACTAGCCCTTGGTTTTTGAAAATTTGAATTTGAATTCATGTTCTAAAATCTCCCTTTCAAAATCCCTAGCATAAAACCTTGGTTCAAATTTGCATTTGGTGGGATCATTTGGTAGGATTTTTTTTTAATTTCTTTTTTATTTAAGCCTAATTTGTATGTTAAGTCTTGGTCATGTTTTTTAACATACTAAACCTTAACCTAAAAATTATGCTTAGTACCCTCTTATTTTCCCCTTGTGTTCCTTTTATTTCTAACATGGTCCAAGATTATGCTAGCAAGATCCTTTTTATTTTTTTCTACCATGATCCTCTTTGATAAAAAATTATCGTAAAGCCTTAATGCTAAGTCCCTATTCATGTTTATTAACATGAATGAGACCTTAGTCTTAATGCTTTAGCCTAAGTCTTATTTCTAATTGAGTCTAATATTTGTGTTGGTAGGATCCTTTTATTTTTTTATCATGGTCCCCTTTATTATTACCTACTCAACCTAAAGTTGTAACGCTAAGGTCCCATTCATGTTTATTAACATGAAGAGACCTTATTCTTAATATTTGACCTAAGTTTTATTTCATCCTAGGTCCTAACTTAAAAACCTTACTCCTTTGTAGATCCGATGGTATGTGCTTCATCATGGCTTTCAATTGGATGGAGAAAAGCCAACATTGAAAAATCAAAAGCCCATGAAGCTCCTCAGAGTCACCACATGGCACTCTCACATTTTAAGTTTTTGGCAAAGGGATCCCTCATATTAAATAAAACTAATGGTGTGTGACTGCTTGGATCATGATTAGATGACTCTCACTTCATCTCAACTTTTAATCAGACATAGTGAATTGAATCTAAGATTCCAAGAAGCCCCACAAAATCACCACATGGCACTCTCATATTGGAATACAAGAATTTGATCATTTTAAAATTGATGTTCGTGTGACTATCATTTGATGTCTACCAGGCCATCTTTGACATCCATAAGGCCGTCAAATTTAAGCTTGTTTAAACTTTTTACTTAGGCAAAGAGGACATATTTTATATCATTCAAAGGGGTCATTTGATATTATTCTTTAAAAACATAGCATAAAATTATTTAACCTAAGTCTTTTCATGTTTATTAACATGAAATATACTTAGATTAAAATATTTTAGCCTAAGTCCTTTTATGACTATTCATTGATTAAAGCTCATGCATCTTATAAGATCTGATAGTTTGTGCTTCATCACACCTCTTGATCCAATGACATGAAATCACTGACAAATTTTCAATAGAGCTCTAAGACCCTCTGAGCTCAACACATGGTAGACACACATTCAATATGTAATTGAAAAAGGTGATAGAGCTCAGAAACCCCATGGAGGTGCCAAGTGACACAACCATAAGGCTTGATACTAAAAATAACCAATGACATGTGAGGGCCCAAATCATGATCAATGGCCTATGTCTATCCTTAGATCTTAATCAAATGGCATGAAGCAAAATGGAATTTTTAAATGCCAATGGCTAGTGCTTTGAGACATTTATGAAAAAATGCCATGAAAGGTGCTAGATAGATGCCAAATAAACACCATAAAAGCACAAAGAGACAAAATTGAAGATATTGTGTGCTTGGAAATTTAAACGTATAAAGGCAAAGGTCAAAATCAAATTTGAGGGACATATGAGCCTAGGTCCAATAAGCTACCACCATTAAAGCTTCAAAGCCCTAAAAATTACATAAAAGGCCTTAAATGAACTTGGATTGATTACAATAAATCTAAAAGAAGTTCAATTATGATTTGAGAATGAAAGAACTAACCTAGAGACCATTTGAAATCTAATTGTGATCAATTTACAAAGTTTGGAAGTCATGATAGCTTGGAGGCAACAATATATGGATGAGATAGAGTTGTATTTATCTACAAACAATGAAGGGAGGGTCTTTAAAGACACTAATTTGGATATTTTTGCATTGAACATAGGCAATAAGAACTAGTACAAACTCTTCTAGACCATTGAGGAGATGAAAGCCACCACCAAAAAAGAATAGAAGATTACCACCATGACCAGAAGGTACTATGACCTAGTTATAGTCCAGATGTCCAGTCTTCACCATATGGCCACCAAGCTAGAGGTAATCCACTATATTGACATCCTTGCTCCCATTTTCAAGGATTTTATGGATGAGTAGGGTTGGATTATTTAGGAAAGGACCTTTAGAAGTATTGCATTCATTTCCCCATTAACCTCTGAGAACTATTACAAGCTCCCACAACCCTAAGTGAATTTACCCACTATTAAGGAGTGGACTAGAAAAAATGATCTTAACACCACCATTAGGCCATGGTTGCTCCAAAGGAGCCATGTGATCTGAGACCTTCCTATAAACATCTCAGTTTCCCAATTTAGAGAGGGGTTAGGGAGTTATGACCCTATTGAATAGAATATCAGGAGCCCCTTCAACCACTCATGCTAATAAGAGTTGGATGTCCTACATTTACTTCATGGTAGAGAAAGGGATCACTCCTCTAATTAGAAATAAGATCAACATATATATAGAAAGATAATTCATAGCAATTAATACTAATATTGTACCCAATTATTCATGATGTCTTATATGTTGGATTCCCTACTAGCCTCCGCTTAGATCCCCCATATAAAAAATTGGTCACCTGGGGGTAGATTCATAGTCTCCCACCACTATTAAAAGCTACATATTTTCAAATATAGACACCACATGTAATTCATTTATGATTGTGTCTATCCTAATATAGTATAATCCATCTTATGAATCCTTATGTATAGGGTAAACCCTCTAATCAAGAAATATGTGGAGCTAATGGGAGAAATCTAGTTGTATCCAAATTATACAGTAATCAAAATTGAAGGGCTCTTAATCCAACACTATAGGTTACATGTCTATGTTCCCATCAAGCTGGCAGAGTAAGAAATTTCATACCAACTTCTTAATGGTGTGGAAAAATTATTCAAAGACAAGAGGAAAGGCATCCTCCATCCCTTTCCTTTTATTATTGGTAAGACTATGTTATAGAATTGGGATTAGGTGAATATTATGGCCAAGCATAGGGACTCTTTCAAATTACAACATGATGACCTAAAGATGTGGGAAACCAATGACATGATCTATACACACTTTAAATCCAAGCAATTGCCTAAGCCAATATATGTGCACCAACTAGTTGTCTATGACACCATATTTATCAAAGCAAATAGTGACCACTGAAGTTTCAGATGGCAGGTAGATGGATGCTCTAGGAGCATCAAGCACTACTTAGATAGAGGATTTTGAACCTTTAAAATATACTGAATCATCTACTGCTATGAAATTAAATAAAGAGATAACTATATTAGAGATAGTGACAACCAAAAAGGCCATGGTGGGGACTAAAGAGTTCACACTTAAAAAGGTTGAGCGATTTGTAGGCTTAACTCTAGTTAGAAGACAATAACCTACTAAACTTCTCATCCATGAGGAAGACATATAAATCCTAGTTGAGGCCCATTCAACTCAAATCAAATCATGGATCAAAGGTATGAATCAAATAATAGCTAATTTGGATAAGAAAATGAGAATTTGAAGACACAAGCTATCTTATCAGTGCCTAAAGAAATGATTAAATTGATGGATGAATCCTTATATGATATGTTTAAGGCCTTAAAATCAATAAAACTAAGGTAGAGTGCATTGGAAAAATAAAACATAGTGGTCGAGGGTCTAATAGCCTAATAGAAAGTTTCAAAGGATCAAATAATAGGGTTGATCAACATTCAAGTTAAAAATCAAATTCCTAGTTTCAAGATAATAAGTTTGGGACACTTGAATGTAATTCTAAGAATTGTTATTGATAAGGTCCAAAGTTTGAATGCATGGTCATAGGAATTGGATAGACTCCTGAAGGATGATGAAGAGCTTGTGGAAAAGATTGAAAAACTCCTTGGGACCATGTTTACTAATCCTACATAGCCCACTATCATAGGCATCATCAAGGATGATGAATTCAATCATAGGGCCACTCTGGTAACCCAAGAAATAAAAGGTAAAAGTTAGGGCCAATTTGGAGAAGATAATAGTAGGATCTTAGGCATGATCCTTAATGTAGGAGAAAGAGTAGCAGAGGCCAAGAGCATCAAAGAGTCCATGATAAAGAATGATAGGAAATTGAATGAGATTAATGACAAAGAAGAAGAATGTCTTTTATAACTAGCTATGGATTTAGAGCTGGTTAGTGAGTAAGACTAAAAGGCTATGAACATCCTCCATCAACAACAAGAAATTCCTCAAGAGTAGATCCCACCAGTTAAGTAGTTGAATGATATTTTATTTTATTTTAAAATTTTAATATTTTGAAATAAAATATTCTTTTATAAAAACACATGCTAATTTCTTAGCATGTTGCCTCTAGGTCAATTTAGTTTGGAAAAGTAATTATATTATACAACTTTTTGAAAAAGGATAGTTGTCCTTATCTTTTGTACATTTATATCTTGTAATGAACTGGTATACTACCTTGACCTCCTATTAAAATCAATACTACCACCTCATAAAGGGAGAGAATTTTGAGAAAAAAATTGTATACTTTGAGCAGTTAATACAATCAAAGAATTTTTAAAGGATTGTCCAAGTTTGTTTGTGTCAATTTTTACATGCTTTTCTCTGAAATGATAGTATTAAGTCTTAAATTTAAATAGTTTCTATGAATTTTGAGTTGCATATTTTATTACAGGGTTGCTAATTTGTGTTTTATTTGCTTTGCATTAGAATGTGTTAATGTTATTCAAGTGTGGTATAAAATATTCAAAGTAAATTTGGTTCTTACATGTACTTCTTTATATCATCCTTGGAGGTTTGTTTGGTGTGTAGTGAGATTTGAACCTATGCTATTTTTCACTATATACTAGTTAAATGCATACTTAGTTGTAATTGAAACTTTGTCATAATTTTTGAGGCTAAGATAAGTACTCACTTATTCTCTTTCTGCTTTACCCTTCTCTTTTGATTATTTTTTAACCATATAACTTTAGTTTATATTTCATTGTAAATGTCCATTTATATTATCATGTAGTTTAATATTTGATCATAATTCACTAGTATTAGCATAGATACTTAAACTTTAAAAAGATTTGGTCCATGGTGGTTCCCAACCACCAATTAATATAAATTTTGTGGAACAAGTTAAGTATTGCTCTACCTCTATTTCACCACAGGTAACATAAGTTTCCAAATCCTATTACTCATGCTCTAAATTTTTAGAATTCTAAAATGAGAAGTGTTCTTTGAACACTAAAGACACATGTGATACATTCAGAGGCATCAACAAGTCATGTTGGTGCTAGAAGGAGGTCCTTTTTGTGAATTGATTGAATCTTTGTTAATCTTAGAGTATTTTGATCTAAGATTGATGTTATCATTGAAATTTTATGTAATTATTTACTTATAAGTGTAAAGATCATTGATCTTTATGATCTTTAACATATCTTTGTGCTTCCTTTAGATAAAGATAAAAGTTATTTAAAGTTTGATGCTTAATTTTAGTAAATATGACTTAAGATTTAAAAATCCATAGTATTTGAGGTTAGAATAGCTTGTTGTGATTAAATATTGATATATCTTTCATAGATCTACGTTTATTTGGGATTAGACTTATAAAATTAAACCATATTTGCATAATTGGACACATATTTTAGCTAACTTAATCAAAAGTTGGCATCCTTTACTTTTGTTTATACAAATCTTTATAAAATGAGCTTAATGTGTAGGTTTAATCCTTGTTCTTTATAACTATTACCTCAATACATCATATTTCAAATAGGATCTTCAATATTTGAGCTAGAATTGCAAAAGATCCAAACAAGATCACATTTAGCTTCAAGAGAACCTTTACTTGAGCTTGAAGTCTATAGACATTCCAAATATTTGCCAGCCTTACCTCTTTAAGGTACCACTACCTTTGACCTTCATTTAGGTATGGCTTGGTTGGGATACTCTTTAATCAACATGCTAGGTGTGGTACATGATCTCCCACATAACCCTAAAAAGTACTTGCCAACATTTGGTCCAACTAGTATTGTAACTACTGAAGAGCATATAAAATATTTTAAAGTTACTTTAAGGTTGCTAAATATCATACTTAAAGATGTAACATGTAGATTTTTCCCCTTTACTTTTGAAATGCTACATATGAATGGTTTCTCAATTTGTCTGATAATTATATTACTATTTGGGATGGTTTCACTAATGTTTTCATAGACTAGTTTGGTAAAATTGTTAGTCCATGTGTCATATACCACCAATTCACCACCATCAAGAGGGATGCAAGCAAGCCCATAAGGTCCTTTAATGCTAGGTTCTATAAAATGTATAATAGGACCATAGAACCTTATAAACCTAATGAGGTTTTAGCTCTAGAAATATATAAGGATACAATAGATCCTATGATTTCTATATTTTTGAAAAGGTCTCTTCTAGCTATAGCTTCATTAACCAGGGCTTATTCTAAAGAAAAAAAACATCAATGATCAAATCCAACCCCCATGGACAAATGGTCTACTCTATCTAAAATATCAACCCACATATGCCCATTTTAAACATCTTCCCCAATAATAACTAAAATATTCCAACCTTGAATCAACTCCCAAATCTGAATCAATTGCCTTTTAGTCATACTGCTCCCAATCATAATTTAGGATTCTTGAGTCATCCTACTACTAATGGATTTAATGTAAATGATCAAAGAGATTTAGTACTAGTTTCTAGTAATAACAATAACTAGGTACACAATTTTGAAACTCCAAAGAGTGAGAATGAATATTTCTTAAAAATGGTCCAAAATTTAAGCATTGATTTACTTTAAGTACAAAAATAAGTTGACAATACTGGAGAAAGCTCTAGTAAGAACTTCTCATTCCAAAGGTTTAATATGCCTAATAATAGGTTTTAGAATGATAGTTTCCATAACAAGGCTAATGAACCATCTTCTAGCAATAAAACCATGGATATTAATCCTAATAAAATTTCTTTGCCTGATTATTGTAGAGTGCATTGTACAAGCAATCATGGTGAGATTGATTGAATTGAGTTTTGTAAGGCTTTTGAAGCTTTTCAATAAGATTTAGACACATTTGAAGTGGTACCTAATTAGGATGGTGGTGTAGGTACTTTAGGGCCAAGCCTATTGATAAAAATTTCATGGTGGAGACATATGATTTCCCTTTTCAAGAGGACAATGAACCTGATGATGTCCCTGAGGAAATCTAGGCATTCCAATAATTCTTGAAGAAGACTTATCCTTTGAGGAATAAAGAGAAGAGGTATCCCTTGACTACCTCAATTCCTCTAAACGATTTTGGAACTCCTATAGACACTTCTTCAAGAAATGATCTAAAACCACCCAAAGGGAGTACCTCTAAGCATAATGTTGATGTTCCTAGTTCTTCAAATAAGACTATCTATAATATTATTAAGGATATGAAGAAGATAAAAGATAACATCACATTTCATTAATTAACATATATCATAGAATAAAGGGACTTTTTTCTTGAATCATTATCAAATAAATCCAATATGCCACCCAAGGATGATAATGCTAATGTGACTATGCACAAAGCTAAGGTTGAATCTCCTCGTTTCTTGCTCATAGTCAAGATGTTTGGTAATAGTTTGCACAATTGTTTATTGTATTTTGGTGCATCCAATAATATCATGCCATTAGGTATTTTCAGAAAAATTGGTTTGACTCTTATTAAGTTTGATAGATTTGTTACTCAATTAGACAAATCTAGAGTTAAGGTGATTGAGGAATTATTAATTATTCATATGCAATTGGCCTCTAAACCTAGACTACAAGAATTTATTGATATCTAAGTTGTTGACATTCCAAATGTCTATGGGATATTATTAAGTAGGAAATGGACCAAAGCTTTGAATGACTACATAACCATGGATTGTTCACATTTGTGACTACCTTGGAAAGGAGTTCTAAACCAAATCAGGGTTGAAAGAGAGCTGAGGATGAAGAACTTGATCATTGATTACAATGATGTGAATGAAAGGGTAAACATAATTGACTTAGACTTAGGTTTTTTCACCTTAGAGACTACAAAGGTATGTGTTCCTAAGAGTAATCATGTCATTTTTAAGATATGGAAGATACATTTTGATGGTGCTAGGTGTAAGGTTAGATTTGGGGTTGGTATTATTTTAATTGACCCTATTGGTAAGAAATACCATGCTTCCTATAGACTCTAATTCCAATGCATTAATAACCTTTTTTAATATGAGGCCCTTATCCTAATTTTGTAATTTGCTATATAAAATAAAGTTAAAGAACTACTAGTCTATGGCGACTCAGAACTAGTAGTCAACCAAGTGAGAAACAAATATCAATACAAGCTCTCATACGTTAAGAGTTATAATTTTAAAGTCTAGGATTTAATTAATTATTTTGATTATTTTAACATTTTTTCCATCCTAAAAGAGGAGAACCAAGCTACTAATGAGTTGGCATCTTCTGCAGCCAACCTCATGCCCAACCAAGACTCCCCCAACTTCAGCATTGAGTTGATACCTTATCCTTTGATCTTAGATAATGTAAATTATTTTCAAGTCTTTAGTGATGATCAATAGATATTAGATTTATTGACTAATTTTGGAGCATTTGAGGCTCACATCATTGATGAGACTGATGAAAATGCACTTATATAAGGAAAGTTTGATGATAAAGTCATTTAGTGAAATGACAATAAAATTCCTAAAGGCATGATTACCTTAGAGAGGCTATTTGATCAATACAAGCTGGTTGAGGTTTCTAATATTCCCAAGGTAAGTGGAAAGGACTACAATGATATTGACCTTGGACCCCAAGATCAAACCTAGCTAGTAAATATTGGAAAAGCCGACACTAACATTGAGAATAAGAAGGCCAAAGAATTTTTAATGAATTACAAAGATGTCATAGCTTGGTCTTATGATGACTTGAAGATCTTTGATCTGAGAGTCATCACCACACTATACCCCTTAAAGAAATTTTTAAACCCTTTAGGCAAAAGCAAAGACCCATGAACCCTATCTTAGAACCAATGATCTTCAAAGAAGTAAAGAGATTGCTAGATGCTAGAATTACGTTTCTCATTAAACATTCTACCTAGGTGGTCAATTTGGTGACATTCAGGAAGAATAATGGTGAGATTAGGCTATGCATTTATTTTATAAATTTGAATAAAATATCTAAAAAGGATAAATATATTCTTCCCTCTCTTCACCAGGTGATACAAGTTGTTTTAGGATCAACCATGATGTCTTTTCTTGATGGCTTTTTAGGATATAACTAGGTGTTGGTTGACAAGAAATATGGAATGAAAACAACCTTTATAACAAAATGGGTAACCTTCACCTACAAGATAATGCATTTTGGGATAATAAATGTAGGAGCTAATTTTCAAAGGGCAATGGACCATGCCTTCTAAGGTTTGATTGGTAAATGTATCATTACATATATGGATGATTTAACTATTTTTTCTAAAAATAGGGAAGATCACTTTATGAATTTACAATAATTATTTGAGAGATGCAAAAAGTATAGAATCTCCCTAAACCCTAGGAAAAGCATCTTTTGTGTTACAGAAGGCAAATTGTTGGGTCATGTCATAACTAAAGATGGGATCTACATATATCCTAAGAGAGTGGAAGATATATCTGAGATAGAGCCTCTAAATAGTAAGAAAGAGATAAAATATTTCTTTGGTAAGATAAAATTTGTAAGGAAGTTCATTTCTAGATTTGTAGAGATTGTCAAGATAAAGAATGCCATGCTAAAGAAGGATGCCAAGGTCACTTGGAATGAGGAATATAGGAAGGCATTCGATGACATAAAAGAAGTAATTAGCCAAGATCTATTTTTGATAACTCCTCACTTTTCAAAGGACTTTTATCTCTATTCTTTTGCATCTGACCATACTATGGCTGTAGTTTTAACTCAGAAGGTTGATGGGTATGATCACCCAATAGATTTTATGATTACTAAATTTTAAAATGCTAAATTAAACTATTCATTGATTGGTAAACAAGCATATGCATTAGTTAAGGTAGTGAATAAATTTAGACACTATATCCTTATAAATAAGGTATATGCTATTCTACCTAACCATGCCATGAAACTTATGCCGAGCTAGAATGAACTTGGAGAGCATAAAGGTAAATGGTTTTTAAATTTGTAATAATATGACATAGAAATGAAAATGGAAAAATTGGTGAGGTGCCAAGTCTTGATCTAAATGATTTCTAATACCATCCCTAAGCTAAGTATTATGCAAGTTAATAAACAAAGCTTTCAAGATAGTGAGTGGTATGATTCCATTATTCATTTACTAATTAATGGTACATATATTACAAGACTAACCAAGGAGAAAAAGAGGGCCCTAAGGCTCAAGATAGCCCATTATTTGATCAAATATGGGGTTTTGTATATAAAAAAAGAAGCTACCCAAATCATGAGAACCTTCTATGAGAAGTTTAGTCATGGACATCCATATAGGAATAATAAAACCCATAAGATCCTTAGAGCTAGCTACTATTGGTCAATTATTTTCAAAGATGATCACAAGCACATGAGGGAATGCCACTCCTACTATATCTTTAACACAAAGAGCCTAAGTCAGCAATGCCTTTACAACCAATCATGGGTGATAAACTATTTTTAGAATGGGGGTTGGACTTTGTAGGGGTAATCAACTCTAATTCATCAAAGGGTCATAAGTATATCCTAACTGTCATAGATTATTCCATAAGGTGGACTGAGGCTATAGCCACCAAATAATGCAAGATGGAAGAAATGATCAGTTTCTTAGAGGAGAACATTTGTACCAAATTTGGAACTCTAGTCTCTTTGGTGTGTGACAATAGATCTGAATTTATATCCATTAAAATGATGGAATGGGCATATTATAATGGCATTTGTCTCAAGTTTTCATCCAATGATTACCCCCAAGTAAATGGAGTTTTTGAGTCTACCAAAAAGAACTTAATGAATGCAATCAACAACTCTACTATAGATAAGCCCAAGACATGGAAACAAAATTTCAAGTATGCCACATGGGCATATAGGATAAGGATCAAGCAAGCCTTAAATGCAACACCATTTTTGTTGGTGTATGGCCAAGATCCTATATTCCCTATCACTCTCAAGTTTCCCATGTATAAATTCATGTAAGAATATATGGAAGAAATATAGGAGATTTCAAATTCAAGATTGCTAGACATTGTCTAGATGGAAGATGCTCATGAGAAGGCTTTTGTTGATTTCAGTAGACATCAGACCATAATGAAGAGGTGGTTTGACAAAATATCAAAGATCAAGGTGCTCAGATAAGGGAATTTAGCTCTCCTTTGGGAAAAAGCATATGAGCCTAAGGGAAAACATGGTAAGTTCACACCTTTGTGGATTAGTACATATAAGATTGTAGACATAATGGGAGATAACACCTTTAAACTCAAAAGACTTACAAGGAGTAGAGTTCACACTACCCACCAATGGGTAGTACCTAAATCATTAATTTTATGTTACTCCTCTTGAGGTCTTTATGGAGTAAACTTGTAAGATGGTTAGACTTAGTGTGGTTAGATTAGTTAGTTTCCTTTAGTTCTTTCCTTCCTATCCCTTATTTGCATATAAGCATGTATATATCTATTTTTTTTTTTGGTTTCTTACTTTGCTACTTTCTATTATGTGTTTGATTTTATTACATTGTTCCTTGTTTCCAATAAGTCCCTTTTGATAGCTTTTAGCTCAAAGTTTATTTAGTTTGCTTGAAACTCCAAAGTCTAGGAATGTGGGTATGAACCTACTATATGTATTGACCATTGATCTAAAATGTGAGCCTAATATTGTGATTTGAAGAAACTGGTAAATACTGATGAATAGGTTAACTATTTTACGAGAACTTGACCATTATCTTGATCTAAATTAGTTTTTTAAGAATATTTGCACTTGTATGATGAAAGCTTAATCTATTGAAGCAAAGTCATGCTTACACTTAACAAGCATCCTTGCCTTGGATAATGGTTGAAACCATAGGTGATTTTCTAAGGATAAAACACTTAACCAAATCCTTAAACCTAACTACCCTAGTTTCCAGCCTTGTTGAAAGTATAAAATATATAAAAATAAAATAAAAATAAGAATGTATTGAAAAATCAAAAGCTTTTCAAGCATAAGTGGTTATGGTAATCTCCACCAAGGCTATGGATGTCTGGCTAGCAGTGGAGCAAGGCCATGAGTGGAGCCAAATACATCTCTATCAAGGATATGGATGCTTGGATGGTAGCAGATCAATTCCTAAGCCTTCCCTAAACTAGAATCATGGGTCTTAAAGAATATCTAAACATTATTTAAGTTAGTGTTAATGATTAAAGATATGAAACCTAGAATTTGTCCCTTGAATCCCATGGAAAATAGTAAGTAGAATCAAAGCACACACATAACATGGCTATATATTAATGTTTGATCCAAATTCTATAAGTACAAGGTTTGTTTCAACCATAAAATGATCTAGATAATATCATTGATCAAGTAGTGTGGATGACTTAGTTGTTTGTCTGAACCAGAGTCTTTAAGTTCTTGTTATGTTTCCCTAAGAAGTCACCATTTATTGAGATCAACATACCCCAATTTTTAAAAATTGGGACCCTTGAGATACTTTGAACCTTAACCCTAAAAACCATGGCACGTTTTGAACATTATTATAATTTGAAGATGATCCACTTCGATAAAGTTAGCTTACTGATTTATGGTTTTGCTTTGAACTTGCCTAAGGTTGCTAATGATTGGTCTTCATGTCTTATAAGTTGTAGGTTTCATGGAGGCCTATTTAAAAGATCATTCTTAAAATTTTTAGATTGACTTTATTCAATTTTTCACTAGCCTTTGGTTTTCGAAAATTCAAATTTGAATTCATGTTCTAAACGCTCCCTTCTAAAAACCCTAGCATAAACCCTTGGTTCAAATTTGCATTTGGTGGGAGCATTTGGCAGGAATATTTTAAATTTATTTGAGATTTAAGTCCAATTTTTATGTTAAATCTTGGTCATTTTTTTTAACATGAAAAAACCTTAGCCTAAAAATTATGCTTAGTCCCCTTTTATTTTCCCCTTGTGTTCCTTATATTTATAATGTGGTATAAGATTATGTTAGCAGGATCCCTTTTTTTTTTATAACATGATCCTCTTTGTTAAAAATTTAGCCTAAAGCCTTAATGCTAAGGCCCCATTCATGTTTATTAACATGAACAATACCTTAGTCTTAATGCTTTAGCCTAAGTCTTATTTCTAATTGAGACTAATATTCATGTTGGTAGGATCCTTTTATTTTTTATATCATGGTCCCATTTATTATTACCTACTTAGCATAAAGCCTTAATGATAAGGTCCCATTCATGTTTATTAATATAAATGAGACCTTAGTCTTAAAATTTAACCTAAGTCTTATTTCATCTTAGGTTTTAACTTAAAAACCTTACTCCTTTACAGATCTGATAGTCTGTGCTTCATCATGAATTTTAATCAAATGGAGAAAAGCCAACATTGAAAAGTCAAAAGCTCATGAAGCACCATGGAGTCACCATGTAGCACTCCCTCATTTGAATTTTGTGGTAAAGGGGTCCCATATATTAAATAAAACCAATGGTTTTGTGTGACTGTTTGGATTATGATCAAATAGTTCTCACTTTATCTTAGTTTTAATCGAATGGAGTGAATTGAATCCAAGATCTTAGAAAGCCTTGTGGAGTTGCCACATGACACTCCCATGTTGGAACATAGGAATTTGATGATCTTAAAATTGATTTTTATGCAATCAGCATTTGAATTCTATGAATCTATCTTTGATGTCTATGAGGCCATCAAATTTAAGATCATCTATCCTTTTTATTTAGGCAAAGGGGACATATTTTATATCATTCAAAGGGGTAATTTGATATTAAGCTTTAAAAACTTAGCATAAAATTATTTAACTTAAGTCTTTTTGTGTTTATTAACATGAAATAGACAGCTTAAAATATTTTAGCCTAAGTTCTTTTATGACTATTCATTGATTAAATCTCATGCATCTTGTAGGATCTAATGGTCCACAATTCATCGTGCCTCTTGATCCAATGGTAAAAAATCATCAACAAATTTTCAATAGAACTCTAAGAGCCTACAATCTCAACATGTGGTAGACACATATTCAATATGTAATTGATAAAGGTGCCAAAGCTTAGAAAGCCCATATAGGTTCCAAATGGCAAAACCATGGGGCTTTAAAAAACCAATGATATGTGGGGGCTCAGATCATGATAAACTAATCATGTTAATCCTTGGATCTTGATCAAATGACATGAATCAAAAGGGAATTTTTAAATGCTAATAGCTATTACTTTGAGACATTTATGAAAAAATATTGTGAAAGGTGCTAGATAGATGCCAAATAAGTACCATGCAAGCACAAAGCATTAAAATTGAAGATCTTGTATGCTCAAAAATACAAACATATAAAGACAAAGGTTAAAATCAAATTTGAGGCATGTATGAGCCTAGGTTTGAATAAGCTACCACCAATAAAGCTTCAAATCCCTAAAACTTGAATAAAATGCCTTAAGTGAACTCGAATTGATAAAAATAAATCTAAAAGAATTTTAATTATGATTTGAGCACAAAATAACTAAGAGACCATTTACATTCTAATTGTGAGTAATTTTCAATGTTTAGAAGTCATGGCAGATCAGAGGCAATAATATAGGGATGAGATAGAGTTGTATTTGTCTATAGATAATGAAGGAAGGGTCTTCAAGGACACTGATCTAGACATTGTTGCATTGAACATAGGCAATAAGAATTGGTCTAAACTCTTTTTGACCATTGAGGAGATGCAAGCCATCACCAAATAAGAAAAAATATTACCACCATGACCAAAAGGTACTACAACCTAGTTACATTCTAGATGGCCAGTCTCCACCATGTAGCCACCAAACTAGAGGTAATCTACTATATTGACATCCTTATTCCCTTTTTTAAGGATTGTAGGATTGAGCAAGGTTGGATTATTCATAAAAGGACATTTAGAAGGATTTCATTAATTTACCCATTGGCCATTGAGAACTATTAAAATCTCACAAAGCCCCAAGTGGATTTACCCACTATTAAGGAGTGGACTAGAAAAAATGATCTATACACCATCTTCAGGTCATGGTTTCTCTAAGGGAGCCATGTGATTTGAGATCGTACTGACAACATCCCTATAGCCCAATTTAGAGAGGGAGTTAAGCTAGTTAGGACCCTATTGAATAGAATATCATGAGCCCCTTCAACCACTCATGTTAATAAGAGTTGGGTGTCCTACATTTGCTTCATATTAGAGAAAGGGATCACTCCTCTAATTGGAGAGATGATCAACATATATTTAGAAATACAATTCATAACCATTAATAAGAAGACTAATACCTAATTTTTCATGATGTCTTATCTATTGGATACCCTAGTAGCCTCCACCCAGATCCCTCATATCAAAAATTGGTCGCTTGAGGGTAGATTCATAGTCTCCCACCACTATTGAAAGCTACATATTTTTAAATATAAACACCACATGCAATTCATTTGTGTTTGTGTTTATCTTACTTTAGTAGAAGCCATCATAGGAATACATATGTCCAAGGTAAACCCTATAATCAATAAATATGTGGAGATAATGGGAGATATCTATTTATATGCAAATTGTACAATAATCAAAATTGAAGGGCTCTTGAGCCAACCCTACAGGTTGCCTATTTATGTTCCCATCAAGTTTGTAGAGCAAGAAATTTCATACCAACTTCTTAATGATGTGGACAAAGTATGTAAATAAAAAAGGAAAGTCCTCCTCCATCCCTTTCCTTTGATTATTGGCAAAACTATGTTACATAATTGGGATTAGGTGAATATTATGGCTAGGCATATGGGCTCTTTCAAATTACAACTTAATGAGTTGAAGATGTGGGATCCTAATTTGATGATCTTTGTACACTTGAAATGCAATTAATTGCCCAAGCTAGTGTACCTGCACCAACTAGGTGTCCATGACACCATATATATCAAATAAAATAGGTTCAAAGAAATATTAGCTAGGCTAAAGGGACATAACATTAGAACTGAGCATAGACTGACTAGTGATTAGAAGCCACCAAGTGACATATGGAAAAGGGACCTATGCAATACCATTTTCTGCCTATACCTTTAAGGCCCCCTTAAGACCAACCACAAGTGGAAGGGAAATATCCCCAAGAATAGATTATAGAAGTTACTAGTAAGGAAAAGTTAGAAGAGAGCCCTGGTGAGGGCTCATCATCCTCAGTCCCTCCCAAAGACCAAAGTCTCTAGTTGAATACCTAGACATAATTGCCTTGGAGGAAAATTAAATAGTGGAGGATGCCCTCAAGGTCCTTGCTGAGGCATATGACACTGATGAAGAGGAGGAGCATATTGAAGAAGCACAAGCCCAAGTAGAGGAGGCTAAAAAAGATAAAGGAAAAGAAGTTACTTTATATTTAGTTCCAATATCACCCCCCAAAAAAAAGGTAGAATTAGCCTTGGTCCCAGTTAGACAAAAGAGGTCAAAGTTGACTTTCACTCACCCTACAAGTGAAATCAAATTATTTAATTAGGAATAATCTATTCATGGACCAATCATCCCTGATTGGTTCATCTATGAAAAAATTTAGAAGATTCCCACTTTGTCTCACTCTTAGGCCTTGACCCAAACTATTAACATTGATGTGCATGATAATATCAAGCCATGTATAAGGGATTTAATGAAGGAAGAGGCAGAAATAAGAATAGTGACCACTGAAGGGTTAGATAGAAGGTAGATGGATGCTCTAAGAACATCAAGTAGTACCCAAATTGAGGCTCCTGAACCTCTAAAATATATTGAATCATCTACTATTATGCAATTTAATTTAGAGATATCTAGATTAGAGAGAGTGATAGCCAAAAAGGCCATGGTAGGGATTGAAGATTTCACACTTCAAAAAGTTGAGCCAGTTGTAGGCTTAACTCTAGTTAGAGGATAACAACTTGGTGAACTTCCTATCCATGAGGAAGACATAGAAAGCCTAGTTGAGGCCCATTCAACTCAAATTCAAGCAAAGATCAAAGGAATGAAGCAAAGAATAACTAATTTGGAGAAGTAAAATGAGAATTTGAAGACACAGGCTATCTTATTTGTAGGTTTAATTATAATTTAAGGGCAACAACCTAGTGAACTTCCTATCTGTGAAGAAGACATATAAAGCCTAGTCGAGTCCCATTCATCTCAAATCAAATTAGGGATCAAAGGCATGAATAAAATAATAACTAATTTGGAGAAGGAAAATGAGAATTTAAAGACATAGGCTATCTTATCATTGCCTTAGGTAATGATCAAATTCATGGATGAATTTTTATTTGATATGTTTGAGGCCTTAAAATAAATAAAACTACGGTAGAGTGTATTGTCACAATAGAACATAGTGGTCAAGGGTCTAATATCCCAATGACAAGCTTTAGGGGATCAAATAATAGAGATGATCAACATTCAGGTTGGAAAGCAGATTCTTGGTTTCAAGATAATAAGTTTAGGACAATTGAATGCAATTTTGGGAATTATTATTGACAACTTCTAGAGTTTGAATGCAAGGAATTGTATAGACTCCTGAATGATGATGATGAACTAGTGTAAAGGATTGAAAAAATCTTTGGGACCATGTTGACTAATCCTACACAACCCACTATCCTAGGTATCATCAAGGATGATGAATTCAAACATAGGGATACTTTGGTAACCCAAGAAATAAAAGATAAAATTTAGGACCAGTCTAAAGAAGACAATAGTTTGATCTTAGGAATTATTCTTAATGTGTGAGAAAGAGTAGCAAAGGAAATAGCTCAAAGAGGCCATGATCAAGAATTACAGGGAATTGAATGAGCTTATCGACAAAGAAGAAGAGTGTCTTTTGAATCCAGCTATGGACTTAGAGTTGGTTAGTGAGTAGAACCAAAAGGCTATGAACATCCTTCAACAACATCAATAAAGTCCTCAAGAGCAGGGCCCACCAGCCAAGTAGTTAAATGATATTCTATTTTGTAAAAACTTTGTAATATTTTGAAATAAAATATTCTTTTTGAAAAGCACATGCTAACTTGTTAGCATGTTGCCTCTAAGTTAGTTTAATTTGGAAATGTAAGTGTATTCTATAAATTTTTGAAAAAAAATAGTTGTCCTTATATTTTGTATATTTATATCTTGTAACTAACCGGTATACTACCTTGACCTCCTATAAAAGGTAGTACTACCATCTTTTAAAGGGAGAGACTTTTGAGCAAAAATTGTATACTTTGAGCAGTTAATACAATCAACAAATTCTGAAAGGATTGTCCAAATTTACTTTTGTCAATTGTTACATGTTTTTCTCTCAATTACTAGTCTTAAGTCTTAAATTTGAATAGTTTCTATGAATTCTAAGTTGCATCTTTGATTATAGGGTTGTTAATTTGTGTTTATGCTAGATTAGTTGAGTGATCTTGAATTTGCTTCATTTTATTTGCTCTACATTAGAATGCGCTAATGTTATTCAAGTGTGGTAGAAAATCTTTAAAGTAAATTTGGTTCTTACTTGTACTTCTTTATATCATCCTTGGAGGTTTGCCTGGTGTGTGGTGAGATTTTAACCTATGTTATTTTACACTATATACTAGTTAAATTCATACTTAGTTGTAATTGAAACTTTGTTATAATGTTTGAGGCTAAGATCAATAATCACTTATTATCTTTCTACCTTACCCTTCTCTTTTGCTTCATTTTAAATAGATCACTTTAGTTTAGATTTCATTGTAAATGTCCATTTAGATTAGCCTGTTGTTTAAGATTTGATCATAATTCACTAGTATTAGCATAAATACTTACACTTTACAAAGGTTTCATCCATGTTGGCTCCCAACCACCAATTAATATAAATTTTGTGGAACAAGTTAAACATTGTTTTGCCTCTATTTCACCACAAATAACATAAGTTGCCAAAACCTTCTACTCATTCTCTAAATTTCATAAATTCTAAAATGACAAACCAAATACTTTCTTCTAAACATGCATTTTAAACATGTCTGATTGCATGTAAGGTATGTATTTCTACATACATTTAAAATGTATTATTTCTTAAGTCCTAAATGTTGCATTTGTGCAATATGAAATTCAATAAGTTAACTCTTGCATTTTTTAAAAATGAAATAACAATTAGCTCAATCTTATGATTTTATAATAGGCATGTATAATGTTTTGCATATATTATTCATTTGGTTAAGTAAAGAAACTTAAAACAAACTATAATAATATTTTATGAAGATGATAAAAAATTTATTATGTCACTTTACTCTATTTAATGAGACTTAGTTGATTAACTAAAATCTATATGCTCACTATTTCCTTGCATGTCGAGCTATATGTATTTTAGTTTCCTTCTTGATAGTTGAACTTACTTACTTTGCTACCTTGACTTCCCAATGGAAGAATTTATAAGAGTTACTTAAGTGGAACATTCTATTTGGTTTCCACTCACTTGAAACTTGGATGAATTTTGTTGTTTGATGATGCAAAATTTTATGCTTGATCATTGTTGTTGAATTCTTTTTGCCTCCTTCTAGTCTAGCTAAATTATAAACACAGTGACATAATTAAGCATGTGATTGTAGAATATTGGATGAAAGAAAATAAATTATTTTAAATTAAATATCTGATCTAGTTTCACTATTTACATAAGTTACTTCTCTTGAAACAAATAGATAGTCTAGATTTATTTGATTAAATTGCTTAAAACTCTTTTAATATCGCATTGACTATGCTAATGTAAATGGTTGTATGTTTTTTTATTTAATTGATTATAGAATAAAAATGTTGAATTATAAATATATCATTTATTGTTATTTTATTATTAACATCCATGATTAGTAAATAAATAATGTATGAATCATACAAGTAGTGTGATAACCTTAAAGGTTGTAAGGCATTTTGACCTGGCTGTTAACACTAGAGAACTTTGCATTTAAATCTATTTCCTCTTTATGCTTTATTATATTATGTTGTGTGAATAATTCAAAATATGTAAATGTTAAATTATTTATGATTTATGATTATGTTGATTGTTTAATTATTTAACATATATTTTAATTTAAACCTATGATTAACCTGAATAATAACTTAGGAAAATAGAGTTATCCTTCTCAATTAAATCAATATTTTAACTCAACCATCCTTGAGTGGGAATGAAACCCATTGAGGAGAGTGAGGTATTTACCTAGTTTTACAGACCTAAAAATGGTCTTATGTGAAAGTACAAGTGCCACATATGGAATTTAGGTCTTATCCATGTATGTGTATACCAATATGCCCCAAACCCCATAATCCTTATAATAAAAAAACATGCTTCCCCATAACACTTTTTGTATGTATTTATCTGTAGCTAATTTCCTTAGTTCACATCTTTTGATCCCAATTATACATACATGATTGTGTTGAACATTTGTCATTTCATTAGTAAGAAAAGTAAGTGGGGCTAACATGTGTCCAAAATGTACTTCGATATATGATTCCAAAATTTTTTTGGGGGAATTGTTTCATCTAGTATCAAGGTAGTTTTATTCTCTAAGCAACTCTAGGAATGAGTATTTTCCTTAATAATTAAAATTTTCTAAGTTATCACTTGTGATTTCTCATGATGGTTAGAGTGTGATCTAGTGGAGGTAACATCCATGGAAATCATTTGAATGTCAACCTAGCGAGGGGCAGAGGTAGAGGAGGAGGAAAGGGCCATCATGGTTGTATCCCCATTTGCAACTAAGAGGAGATGCTCATGAATAATGCTGATAGCACTAACAAAGTACCTAATGTTAAATTAATCAATGAGATCCCAACCAATAAGCATGAGGTGATCCTTAGTGGAATATTGACATCCCTTAACACCTTACAAGGAAATATTGATAACCAAGAACAAATATTGAGCAATCTTGAAGGGATATACCAAGAGGAAGTATCCAAGTTGGAAATGGGACAAGTGTAAGGACCTAAAATTTAATAACTACCTTTGACCACTATTAACCAATCATCAAAGTGATAAATAAGATTCCATTGCCTACCTTTTTTGGAAAAGAATTTGGTGATGCAATTGATGCATGGTTGGTACACTTGTAAAAGTACTTAAATTTACATAATATGCCTTCTAATGTGAAAGCTAGAGTGGCATATTATTAGTTAGTAGGACCTACAGCTTTATGATGAAATCACCTTTGTGTTGTTGAGGGATATCAACCTTTGAACCTATCTTGGTTTGTCTTTGAGACTCATTTTCATTAAAGTTACCTGAATGCAAACTATAAGGAGCAAAAAATAATTGATTTTTAGCTCTTGAAGCAAGATAACATGTTTGTTTCTGAGTATAAGGACAAGTTTTTTAACTTACTACATCATGTGAACTATATGCATGATGAAGAAACTAAGATTACTAAGTTCAAACTTGGGCTTAAAAAAATACTGATGCATGATGTTAACATGATAAATCCAAGGACTTTGTCTACAACAATTGAATTAGCTTATAGGGCTAAGGAAAAAGAAAGGTATTACCAGAAGACAAGACAAGAGTTCAAAATAAGTAGGCAATAGTCTAAAGCAAAGAAACTTTCTCTCATGAGCAAGAACTTCAAAAAATCTGATCATAACCACATATTTTCAAGAGGTAATAAAAATTTCAACAAGTTTCCTAATTAAAATAGGAATTTCAAGTCCCATGGATCTTCTAAATCTAGTTATTACAATAAGTAACAACATTAAAATAACTAACATGGACCTACCACAGGTGCTAACACTATTCCAGTAGTATTTTCTAGATTGATTGTTTGTTGGGAATGTGGTGACAACCACTATAAAAAAGACTATCCAAAACTGAAATTAGGTCAAATAATGAATCATATAATATATGATGTTATTGATAATCATAATGCTAACTTGTAAGCCACTCTAATTAAAACTCAAGGTACAATTAATGGTTTTCCTTTGACTATCTTGATTGATTCTGGTATAATAGATTACTTTATTTCTCATTTTGCTGCTAAGCAATGTAACATTAAACCCACCTTGATAAGAGAAAGTTGGGAAGTTGAATTTGGTATAGACAAGAAAGTGCTTATTTTTTTGTGCTTAGAATAAAAATAATTATATCTTATTGTTTTTAAGATCAAGATGAATTTTTTTATCATGCCTTTAGGGTCTTATGATCTTATCCTTGGGATGGATTGGTTGCATAAACATCAATCCATGCTTGATTATATGGGTAAAAGAGTGAAATGCACCAATGAATTTGGAAAAATTTTAGAATTAAAAGGAATGCAAGGTTCTACAAGATGTAAAACACTTTCACCCTTAAAACTAAAAAGAGCTATTAGGAAGGGATGCAAGCTTTATGCAGTCCAATTACAAGAAATATCCAATGATAAAGAGTTGGTACATGAAATTTTTTATATTTTAATGGAGTTTATATATGTTTTTCTTCATAATCTACCTATTTTACCACCCAATCAAGAATTTTACTTCTCTATTGATATCATACTCAGATCTACCCCTACTTCAAAAGCACCCTACCACATGAATATGACTGATCTATAAGAGTTAAAAGTTTAGCTATAAGAAATTTTGGACAATGGAAGCATCTATTCAAGTGTGTCTATTTGGGGCACTCTAGTGGTCTTTGTGAAGAATAAAGATGATATACTAAGGCTTTGAATTGATTACTACATGTTAAATAAGGTAATAATAAAAAACTATTATCTTTTGCCTAGAATTGATGATTTGTTTGACCAAATGAATGGTGTTATATTCTTTTTGAATATTGAATTGAGATCAAGCTACCATAAACTATGAATCAAGGAAGAAGACATACATAAAACTACCTTTAGAACTTGTTATGGACACTATGAGTTCATAGTTCTACCTTTCAGCTTGACCTATGCACCTGTAGCTTTCATGAATCTTATGAACAATGTATTTAGAAACTTTTTAGATAATTTTGTGATATTTTTTATTGACAACATTCTTATTTATTCCAAAAATGAAGCTAAGCATGATCATCACCTTCATCTAGTCTTGTGAAGACTAAGCATAATTTAATGTAAAATTATCCAAATGTACATTCTATAAATCTAAAACTCATTAATTAGGACATATTATTTCTAAAAAAGGCATTGTTGTGAACCTCACTAAGATCAAAGCTATTCAAGTTTGGCCTAATCCTTCCAATGTGCATGAAGTGCATAGCTTCATGGGTTTGGTTGGTTATTATTGATGTTTCATTGATAACATTTCTAGTGTGGCTTATCCCATCACTTCCTTATAGCGTAAAGGAAATAAGTTTGTATGGACTCCTCAATGTGAGGAAGTATTTAATAAGATGAAAGGGTTGTTTATAGTATCTCTTATTCTTATTATACTAGACCTAAATGATAACTCTAAAGTTTGGACTGATGATTTTAAAGAAGGCTATGGAGGCATCTTGAATTAATATGGTAAGGTTAGGGCTTATGAGTCATAGAAATTGAAAAATCATGAAAAGAACTATCTTCTGCATCACATGGATCTTTCTTCCATTGTTCATGCTAGTAGCATTCAAATAATGGAAACATTTACTATTGGAAAATCCTTCTAAATTGAAATATGATCACCAAAGTTTTGAATATTTATTATCTCAACAAAATTTAAATGCATGTTAGTATAGGTGGTTAGAAATTTTGTGAAATTTTGACATGAATATATTGTATGTCAAAGGCAAGGAGAATTGTGTGGTCAATGCACTTAGTAGATGCATGTTCCTTGATTCTTTATTGGTACTACAAGGAAATTTTAGAAGTGTTATTTTGGAATAACAATTTGTTGATGTATTCTACCATGATATAAGAATAAGTTTAGCTAACGTGCCTATAGTAAAAAGATTTGTTAAATTTTTTATTGCAATAAATGGCCTGATAAGGCAAATATATAGAATTTATATACCCAATTTGGGTGACTTGAGACATTATATTATTAATTAAATGCATACAAAACCTTATTTTTCTCATCTAGGGGTCACAAAAATGATGCATGAGCTGAAAAAACACTATTTTTAACTTGGAATGAAGCATGATGTCGTTGAATTTGTAGTGACATGCTTAGAATGTAAATGAGTCAAAGTTAAGCATTTCCATATAGGAGGGCTATTGTAACCTCATGATATTCTAAGAGATAAGTGGGTTGTAGTCTCACTTGATTTTATTATGGGGATACCAAAATCATGCAATAAACATGATATAATTCTTGTGGTGATTGATAAAGAGATTAAAGTTTTTTATTACTAGAAACTTAATAGATGACACTTTCATGTTTGTATAATGCTTTGTGAATGAATTGTTAAGACTCCATGGTATACCTAAGGTGATCATATCATATTGGGACAAGTTATTTACTTCAATATTTTGGCATACATTAACCACAACCTTTGGAATGAAGCTAAATTTTAGTTCTTCATATCATCCAAAAATGGATGGGAAAAGGGAACGACTCAACCAAGTGGTTAAAGATATATTGAATATGTATGCAATATATTAGCAAATAAAATTGGATTATGACCTCTATTTGGTTGAATTTGAATATAATAATTTCTACCATTCAATTATTAAGATGATTATATTTGAAGCTTTATATGTACGTAAGTACATAACACCTCTTGGTTGGGATATCTTAGAAAAAAGGTTGTTATTAGACCTAATTTTTTGATGAAATATGATAAGAAAATGTAATTAATAAGGTATAATTTTAAAATATATTCTAATAGGCAAAATAGCTATACAGATCAAAAGAGAACCCCACATGACTTCAGTGTGGGAGACAAGGTTTTTTTATGTGCTAGATCATAGAATAGTTCTATTAAGTTTGGAAAGGCTTCCAAGTTAGCACCACATTTTATCAAGCCTTTTAACATAGTGGAAAATATTAGCTCTATTTCTTATCAATTGGAACTTCCTCCTTCTCTTTCAAAGGTTCATGATGTTTTTTATGTTGCTTTGTTGAGAAAGTATATACCTGATCCATGTCATATTTTGGATTGGACTCATTTATAGGTAATGAAGGAGGAAAATATCTAGTTAGAATCAGTGAGAATCCTAGACCATCATAACATTAATTTTCATAATAGAGATATACAATAGGTTTTGGTGCAATGGGACCCTCCAAGCAAAAGGAGTGCTACTTGGGAAGACACTCATATTTTCAAAAAACATTATGCACGTATTTTTGATTAAGTCATCAGGATGACTCCCTTCCAAGATGGGAAGGATGATATGATTTTGCATTTTCATCACATATTCTATTGTTATGATATTAACATTATGTTGTTATTGATTGTTATTAGTTGGATTATATGTGGTAGTGGTTGCACTAGTGTTGGGCTACGTGTTTAAATATATACTTATTAATTTCATGGACTTGTTACTACAATTGATAATGTTATTAATCTGTACTAATTTATTAATTATTGACATAATAAAATTAACATCCTTTTTGTTGGTTGCAAGTTTTGTCTAGGAGCTAGGTGGATGTTAGAGGCTATACTCCCAAAACCAAATGAATTTTGAGCATGTTAGCATGTCTGATAGGTATACTTATTGATTTCATTTTGTCCTTAAGATACCTTGTTTGGTCATTATGTTTTTCAGCTATGGTCCTTGTACTTGATGTTACTATTGTATTTTATTTGATGTGGTTATTGTCATTATTTATCATTACTTATTTTTTTATGTGTTTTGTCAGCCACATTATTTTTTCATGTGCTCAACTCCATTTTTTTTCTCCCACATAGACTTATGATTCTTTTTTCATCCCTTCATCAATCCTATTGACCTACACATAAAACTACCTAAACCTACCTGAACCTAACACCTTAGAACCCTTGACACCCCCCTTAGGAACCCTTGTCACCCTACTCCCTTGTTATAACCCTTCAACTTAGCTAAACCTTAGATTAAGGTGGTGGTTTTTGTTTCAATGACTTGCTTTTATTATGGCATGACTTGGTATTAAACAAGGTTTAATTCATTGATTTTTTTAAATACTATGATATTGACTTCGATAGATGACATATTTCAAGATGTATTAACCTCATTTAATGAGGTAGGTGACATAAATGACTGAGGCTATAATGTTAATCCTTGGGTTTATGTTTAAACATGAGGGTTAAGCTTTAATCCTTTTATATGGTTAATCACCAAGTCTTCCAGACTCACCATTAATGACAAGGTTGGTGAGAGATTGCCTTGAGATATGGAGGTATTTCTCTCTCCTCCTAATTTAATGTAGAATTTAATTGGGTATGGAGAAAGTGGATGGAAAGGATTTTAATTTGGAAAGTGGATAAAAGA